>JASANG010003067.1:0-159114 GCA_030248215.1 Enoplolaimus lenunculus | reverse complement strand
TAGCATCCTAAACCAACTTATGTCATTCTAGCATCCTAAACCAACTTATGTCATTCTAGCATCCTAAACCAACTTATGTCATTCTAGCATCCTAAACCAACTTATGTCATTCTAGCATCCTAAACCAACTTATGTCATTCTAGCATCCTAAACCAACTTATGTCATTCTAGCATCCTAAACCAACTTATGTCATTCTAGCATCCTAAACCAACTTATGTCATTCTAGCATCCTAAACCAACTTATGTCATTTAGCATCCTAAACCAACTTATGTCATTCTAGCATCCTAAACCAACTTATCACAATGCGCTGGTGACAAATTCTCCAAAAAACATTTTGATGTACTTCATTAAAGGTTAAAATTTACGCGAAAAAATTTGTAATTTTAGTTGTTGTTCTGTTAAATTTTTATAAATTAATGGTTAAAAAATACATTATTCTCATTCAAACAAGGTTAACACTGGTTAAAAAATAATGCAATCTTAACTGGACAATTCCACAAAAAAGCGTAAACCGCCCAAAAATGATACTTATCCGTTTGATGTTTTTGTCAGAATTTAGGCAAGAATCTTTTCTGTTGTATTTTATTTCACTTATAAATAAATTTTAAAATCATACGAGTTTATTTGTTTTAATTTGTTGCCAATTGTTTAAATTTGGCAACGTGGAAAAAATTATTTTGACTCAAATTGCAAGTTCGTTTACACCACTCGATTTCGATCTGTGACAATTGTAGATTCACTGATGCGACTTAGTGATGAATTTTCGCCTCTTGGCAACCATTGGTTTGAGATGTAAAATTTAATTTTTTCGAAACTTTAACAGTTTCTGATCATTCCCGCTCTGAAAACCACTTTTTGACTCTTAAATCACTTAAAATATCGTCTTTAGTCGCTTCTCGCACTGTCATCATTTTAACCAAATTCTCTCAGTGTTTTAATTAAAATTATAACAAGTTTCGTCTAAAAATGAGAGGATAAATTATTTCTTTTTAAGTGTATGTTTCTGTTTATAAAATATGTATTTTTGGTTTTCATACGTATATATATATATATATATATATATATATATTACGTGTTTTGTTTTATATACATAATCACATAAGCCTACGTTGGATTCAGGCAGGGACAGAAAGTAAAATTGATTCAAAATGGTGTTAATGATTTTAATTTTTTAACTCCAAGTTGCCCTTGTCAATTGTGTATTTTTACACTAAAGTTAGTGCATTTTGCGCTTGAAAGAAGTTTTAGAGAAAACATTTTTTACATCATCTCAGTAAACATCTGGTGGATGCATCTTTGATTTGAGTTTGAATCTTTTGAAATTGTTTGAATTAAATCGTTGCGTGTATTGTTCAGTTATAGTGTTTAATATTTTTACGTTTCTATTTATGCTTAATATAACCGTTTTAAACTTAATTTAAAGTGGATTTGGAATGCGTTCCTAATCAACGCTGTAGTGATATTTTTTTAATACTAATTTTTTGTTACAAGCTCACAATATGTCTTGCTAAGCAAATAATTGTTAGTTTATTAACGTAACTTAACATAGAACGCGTTCTAATAGTTTTTTCGTAGCTTTGTGAAGGAAGTTTCAGTTTAATGTTTGTAGAAAACATTACATATGGCAGTATATTAATGATTGGTTTTGAAGGCATTACGTTTCGTAGGTCCTTAGTAGTGAACTTAGAGAAGTGAAGCCAACGTCCTTTGTTCAGAATTTTTAAATTTGATTTTAGATGTTAAATTATAATTTTAAAAAATTCAACGGTTTATGTACATCTGATATTTTTAAACAGCACAAGCTTGTTCATTTAAATCTTTCAAATTATCTATGGAAACATTATCAAGGTAAGGGACAATTTTAATCATTACGAAGAGCAGTGTCGAAGCATGCTAAGGTGGACCCCGTAAAATTTCGGGACGGGCCCCTTGTGATGATTTAACATCCTATTAGGCTTGGGGCCCATTTTGGGGTCAAGCCCTTGAAATGAGTGGTATGGGGGTGGCTGCTCCGGCCCTGACGAGCAGGAACATAACCAACGCCGTTTCAAAAGCCGAATTCCAACAATGTATTACTCGAAAATCAGATTGCTTTGGGTGTTGTGATGGATACAGTCAATATCATTGTTTTCAAATGTTGTAAATAAAAATAATGATCATAGAATGATAGTCCTTTAATGTCTCCGACTACTTTATTGGGAGCTATCACATTACAAGAAGTGATTAGGAAACAAAATTGAGGTTCGGAAACGTGAAAAATACCAATACTATATCCGTTACTAACATTAATGTATTCCTACTACTACTTGTGGATAAACAATACGAGAGTTCAGGCTGAAGAAAGTTAACTACAATGGTATATTCAACGTAGGCGAATGTGCCAAATATTCTCCACGTTTCAGATAGTTTTGAAATTTGTTTTAATACAATGTTGCGTTCAGAAATTTTCTACAAAATTAATACCGCCAACATGGAATTGTTTAGAGGAGACAGGATAGATTTACAAAGGGGAAGACAAGAAAAATTTTGTCTAAGCATAAAAATACATCCGGTTGCATCCCAAGGCCAATTTATAAAACAATTGGTCATGAAAACTTAAAGCACCAAAATTTGGTTCGGTAACAATGCCCTCGAGCCAAAGTTCAGTGCAGTGTGGTGGCCTCTGCTCTGTAGCACTGTATAATCCCAAAGGTATACGCAAGTTATTGTGAAATATTCATTATATACTCTTGCTAAATGCAGCTGGACGGCGAAAAAGCTAAACAATTTCAGGAAAATTTATTTAGTGAAAATAGCTAAAATCATTAAACTGAATCAGTGGGAACCCATTAGGCAGCGCTAACATGCGGTAAAATTTTGGCGAAAAATAGTTTAGGCAAATATCAGAACGCCTAATTGCTTCCCTTTAACATTTGATACGATTGAGAATAAAAGCGCGGTATTTTTGACTGGAGGTTGTGGCAACATCAATTAACGCTTAACAGAGCAGGGTCATTTTAGCTGTTGAAGCCGAAAGTAAGAAATTTAACGCTGTGTAAAACGGTCGGAAAGTACATAAAATATTCAATGGCGTGCCGACCGAATTTTTAGGTTTGTGGGTGCCGGTGTCATATAATATTGTTTCACCATAATAATTTTTCTAACTTTTTTCATACAATTTCTCCAAATTTATATTAGCTTGTCTGAAATATTTAGGACAGTTTTTTAAGTTTTCATCGTACAGTAGAACTTAGCAGAGAACTTTAATTAATATCATGACGACGGCTTTAGTTATATACTCTATCTCAGCAAATTCAGTTGTGCATTTATCGAAATTTTCCTTTCAGCTATGGAAACGGTAGCTCGTACTAACTCCACACGGTTATTCATTGCAAAAGCTTCTATGATAGATTAGTAATTTAAAGGCTATTGGGATAAACCTAGGTCTGGAAAAGACATTTGGGTGTAACGGTCGGTACATACCTGGAAGGGTTTTTTGTCATCTGAGAAACGGTTTCCCAAACTCAGAGTGTCACTTCAACGCGCTTTCTTATCAAAGGAGAAAATTGAAATTAATCCAAATATCTTAGTCAAACTAATATAAGTTTTGTGGACATATGTGATATAAAAAAGGAGAAAACTGTTATGGAAAAAGAATATTATGGGCAAACAATATTATAGGCATAAAATATTATATGTGAAGCAATATCATACAAAACCAGCGTTGAAAAACGGCTAAAATTTTGGTTCCCAACTTAAAATTCGCTAACATTTAGCCATCGCTCAACAAGAAAGTTTGTTATTTGACGATAATGAATACGCGTTTGGCCAGACTGGTCCACTTTGGCCCCTTTATGCTTCTGCTCTCTTCATAAGCTCTTACTGGTATTTCACTGGGCCAAGCGCATAGGTATTTCCATTTTATAGCGTTTCATTAATAAATATGTTCAATTTATTCGCTATAATTTGTCTGGAGATATATCTAAGGCTCTTAAAGTAACAATGTTCTATGCAACTTCCGCGTAGTACACTAGCTGACTTTTGAGTAGGTAGAGTGACGAAAAATAAAAACCAAAAAAGCTTCAATGCGCTGGACACTGAGGCCAAGGAGCTTCAGTGCGCTGGACCCTAAAGCCAAAAAACCTTCGTTGTCTACATAACTACCACCTTAAAGTGAGGGGTCTTTTCCTTTATCCCCCAGACCCCCAGACCGCGCTTGGCCAAAAAGGTGGGTCCCTTGACCTCCTCTAATGATTTCACGCCCAAATTTGATTTTTTTAAAAATTCGATTTTTTAAGGTCCCAAGATCCCTGGAACACAAAACACTTTGTCAAAACGTTAGAGAAACTATATACCATTCAACGCAGCCTGTTGAGCTGAGTACAATGGTGTTAAGTTTGCCATCAGACGTCTGGCTAACGAGTTATGGTCAAATAACTGATTTGGCGATTGCCAATGATTTGGGACGGCGCCAAATGAGTTATTTGACTACAACTCGTTAGCCATTCGTCTGATTGCGAAAATTTTAACACCACTGTACACAGCACAACAAGCTGCGTCGAATGAAATGGTTTATAATTTTCCTAACTTTTGGACAAATTTTTTTGGATCCGGAGGACCATGGGACCTTAAAAAATCAAATTTTTTAAAAATTTAAAATTAGGCGTGAAATGATTAGGGGAGATCATGAGAAGCTCAAATATGCAAAAATTGCCAAAATCCAACCTTTTTTGGGCAAACGCGTGCTTGTAAAGATAACGGAAAAGACCCAAAGTCAAAACACTAAAGCCAAAAAGCTTCAGTGTCTATCAAATTACCACCTTAAAAGTTATCTGGCGTACTCATGATATTGTGAAAGTTGCATTATGCTAACTTGGATAGGAACCTGACGTTCTCACTTATCGATTGTTCAGTTAGCCAAACTATAAAATGCCGTACACTTGGTTCTTGCCTTGACTTTCTAAAACGGGGAGCGTAGACAGCTAACCGTTCGCCCATTAAACAAACGTTATAATGGGGGGGCAAAAAAATTCCATAACAAACTCAGTTCCCTGTCCTATGCTTAACTACGAGTCTGCGATCGAAACGCGTAACACATCCTGCATTGCAACGTACATGTTATAGATCCCGGGTTACGCCCATCTACACAGATATCAGGGTGCGATCGTATGCCAAAAATGCTGGAGCCGGATAATCTAATATCCGGCCGAATTAATTCAAATGTAATACTAGACGGCATTCAAATATCAGAATGGAACGAGTCTTCCCTCTGTGGTCTAAGGTATCCAATGCATTACGTAACAAAGCTTAATATCTCACGCCGATGAATTTTTAACATCAATTAACGATCCTATTCCACTATTATATGCTCTTCTAGCGTTGCGTTCTGTTGCAAGATTTGTTTGGACCATGTTATTTTTAAGCGTATCCAGGTTTCCTAGGTACATCAAATAGAAGTGGCTTAGGATCAGAGAAAGGAGTCTCGGTCGCGGAGAGTCTCGGTATTTGGCAGGTCTTGGTCTCGGTTGGGTGAGTCTCAGTGGCTTGTACCCGAGACCACATGTCAAAAATTCGACATATGAATGGCTCTATTTTTGAAGTAAAGAATGCCTGGTAGATATATAACATTTCGCCTTGAATATATAAATTTTCGTAGTGACGCAATGATTATGAGCAAATATTCTGAAAAAACACAAAAAATAATGAAAAAATAATGAAAGTGCGAAAAACATTAGGAAAAATTTTTGAAAACATGCGTAGATGTCAGTCAATCTGTTCCACGGCAGTTGATATAAAAATACAAATGTTGGTTTCAATTTTTTGAATTTTATAGATAAATATCCGGCAAATTAAAATACCGCAACCGGATGTCGATTTTTTGCCGGAGCCGGATATCAGGCCGCACCCTGACAGGTATAATTTTGACAATAACAAAAAAGCTATTACGGCACACCGTTATCTGTTTTAACCAAATTTTACCAGCAACCTAACGTACGTACAGATTGCAAACAAGTTAATTAAAATTCGACCTCGAAGTCTCATAAATTCAAGTTCGTGTCAGCCGTGACTCTAGTTCAATTTAATTGCGAAACGTTACTAAAAAGGTCATATAGAACGTAAAAGTATTCTAAGATACAAGACATCATCGGGGCCCCATAACCAACAGTGCCGGAGCAAGCTTGGGTGGGGCCCCTTAAAAGTTCTAGCGTGGGGGCCTACCTATTTCGATGATCAAAATGTTTTTCACATTTTTGTTTAAAGTCTTGTTAGCGTATGGGGCTCCTCTTAGGGTGTGCACCCCAAAAGGGGGGTATGGAGGCGGCTACTCCGACCTTGATAACAAGTAGAGGGCATAGGAATCACTCCTCTAGCAAAAATTTCCGCCTGTTTCAGAAATGATTCAGATCGTTTTTGTTACCCATTTGAATTCTTTGTATGCCTTTCCTGAAATTTTGGTCATCACCCTAGCATGTTGCAGCTGCTACACTCGCGGACAAAATGATTCTTAGTATAGATACATGGGGGAATCCAAAGGTGCAACACAGTGGGAAATTGTAGTAAACTCTGGGTATATTTGTTATTGTTTGGTATATACTTCTCCCAAATGACTACGAGACTGTCAACACATCTCATTCTGCTTACTAAGAGTGGATCGTAGTTTAACAAGAGTGTGCCACTTCCTGAGCTGTGCACCGTACAAAATGTATCAGCACGCGTTGCGTCTTTGCCGCACCCCCGCTTATTTAGAAGAGTAGATAAAACATGCATTGCCCCTTAATTTAATTATAACCGGGACGTTTTTACATGTCGCATACGTACAGTGCCACGGTTCGCACAAGTTGTATCTCGCCTACGTAAATAAGGAAGGAAGGTCAAAAACGCAAAGAGCGGTTGTTTGAGTCTTTTGTACGCACGATATACCCAGTTGCATACTATTGTAAAAAGAATCATTATTGACTCTTGCTTATACCCACTCTACAATTTCTTTTACGCAAGCATTAAAGTTAGCTGCTTGTTGCCTCAAACAGAACATAAGAATTTTTATCGCTTGTATTATTCATTTTTAAAAATCATTTTGTTAAAGTTATATACCGTCCCGAAATGAAATCCGGGCTGGCTTACGCATATAAACAGAAAATATGTAACGCCATTTCTATTATTATTATTATTATTATTATTATTATTATTGTTATTATTATTATAATTATTGTTATTATTATAATTATTATTATTATTATTATTATTATTATTATCATTTTTCTTATGTCCATGTAACCCTCGCTGCCGTCCAAAATCCCACCATTCCATCACAAGAATTTGAGATATGGTTGAAAATGGGATTTTGGGATTTGGGATTTCGGGATATGGTCGACTAGGATTTTGGGATTTGTCGAATTTGTGATTTTGATATCTCGGAATATGGTCGACGGTGTAATTTTGGGATTTTGAGATTTCGGGATATGGTTGATGGTGATTTCGAGGTTTTGGGTTTTCGGGATATGGTAGAGGGTGGGATTTTGGAATTTTGAAATTTCTGGATATGGGAGAAACTGGGACTTTGGAATTTTGCCTACGCCTAAGGCTAAGATTTAGCAGAAGGGTCATTTAATATTTAATCTATCATTAAACCAAAACTATTTCTAAAGCCCTTAGTTCAAGGGTTATTTAAGATCTAATCTTAAACCAAAGCCTATTTCTAAAGCCCTTAGTTCAAGGGTTATTTAAGATCTAATCTTAAACCAAAGCCTGCTCCTAAAGCCTAAGCTTAAGTCTAAGAGCCTAACCTTAGCCTAAGCCTAAGATTAAGCCCGAGTAAAACCTCAACCTAAACCTAAGCTTAAGCCTAAGCATAAACCTTAGCCTAAGTCGAAGCCTAATCCTAGAACTATGGCATCTCTAAAGTTTATATATCTAAGCTTTATTCCATATCCTACGCTTAAACGCCTAATTCTCAACCTACTGTGTTGACCCGAATAAGAGGAGGGTAATAAGAGGGGGTCCCCATTTTGAGTCCGAATCAACAGGAGTCCGTATCCCTAATAAGAGTCCGTAAGCGGATAGAGTCCCTAAACCCTAATTAGGGTCCATAAATGTCAAATAACCCTAATTGTAGCGCATAAATGACTCCAAGACCAAATAACTTGATTTACAAACTTTAAAGCGTACTTAAATTTTGAAAATACATTCCTCAGTATAAGCTTGTATTATCGCTCAAACTATTGACACAAGACAAATAAACGTTTAATTAAACGGATAATTGCAGCAATGGCGGATCCATGGGGGGCCACCCCGGCCGTGGCCCCCAACAGCATCTCGACAAATTTTATATAGAGTGTCAATTCTCTGTTTTATACACAATAGTATAAGCAGCTGCCTTTCAATTTGTACCTGTTTGAAACCAAATCCGAACTTATGTTGCCACTTTGCTGTTTAGATCTAAATTGCGTTGATGCTTCAGTTTTATTTGTGATTCATCTCAATGGAACGAACCTAAAGAAGTCAATTTTATGGCAATAGTTCGTGGTTCGAGTGTGGGTCTAAAATAAGTTAATTACTTGTGAAATTTTACCCCCCCCCATTTTGAGATCCTGGACCCGTCCCTGAATTGTAGTATCGGATATATATCGGTAACGAAGGGCGGCGGAGTGTTGGTTGAAAATAAATAACAGTCCGTAACCGAATAACAAGGGGGTACCCTCTGGAGAGGCCAAATAAATATCAGTCCCCCCTCTTATTCGGGTCACTACAGTAACCCTAAGGCGTAGACTTGCCTAATCTTAAATTTAAGACAGAGGCTGGCCCATTACTAGACCTAATCTTAAGCCAAACGAATGCCTAATCCTAAATCTAAAGCCTGAGACTAATCCAAAGGAATTGCTTCTAATGAACTCTATGGCAATCACAAAATGTCAAAATCTCAAAATCCCACCACAATCAAGAGCTATCAATTTTTTTGATGAGACGGGAAGATCATGTGTACATGGACTATTATTCTTGGTATTACTATTATTATAGTTATTATTATTATTATTATTATAATTATTATTATAATTATTATTATTATTATGAACTGATATTAAGTTGAAAGTGAAAGGTCATAAATATCACTGTACCTTTTGCATCGTTTTCGTAGATGGTTTACTAGCTGAAGGAAAATGACTTTTTCACACAGTGCAGTTGCTAATACAACTTCGTTCTAGCAGTCTTTTAACTTCTCATAGATTCAGCACCGAACATACTCTACAGACCAAACTTCAGAGCTTTAAAAACTAATAGTAAAAATGTTGTCCTACCGGAACAGGCAGCAATGTTTTTTGATCATTAAAACTAAGAATTACAGCCAAAACTACGCCCTTATTTTTTGATTATTTGGCTTTTTTTAAAAAAAGTTGCAAATAATGCAAGATAACTAGCTTTTAAGCTAGCGAACCAGCAAATTACAGATGTACAAAATTTACATTTTAACTTGTGCCAAAAACATGGTCACTTTATTCATTTCGAAAGCGAGTAACTTGAAAAACTTTATGTGCGCAAGCGGTTGAAACGAGAAAGTTTTTTAAATTGTTATACATATTGCGATAAGTTGCTCAATATCTAATCTACATGAGAAGAGATTAAGCTTTATTCTCATCAAATATCAATATCACCAGTTCGACTAGACATATACCAGATGTAAAGATATACCAATGGCAACTTTCGTAATATTTCTTAACAACGTTATCCTCAATTAATTAATATTTAAAATAATGATAAGTACTAAGCAACAATAGAGCGAACACGGCCTATTGGGCCTGAGTGGCCAATTAATTTCAAGTATAAGAGGAACTTTTCTATTTGGTTTTCTCAGAAGTTGCATGAAAACCGTACCAGAGGCCGGAACTTTGTATACTGAGAGTATTATGGTTGCCACTGGAATATTGGGCTGCGGCGGACAAGGAAATATTGATGATCGAAAAACTTATCAGCTAAAATATCGTTTTGCCCTATATTTCTTCCTGTATATGCTTAGATATTAACAAATCGGGTACGACTGTACCCTCTCGTTAACAACTGGTGATGCCCATGAAGAGAACCCACTGTACCTTGCTTTCGTACTGCCCAACTCGAAGGACTATAGTTTAAGGCACGCAGTTTCGTGTTACCTATTAGCCACATGGTACAGCTGGGCATGTAAGTATTGGGTGAAGAGCAGAAGGGTTAGCCCCCTGCAAATATATTAGCTCCCCTTAGAAAATTTTCAACATTGTTTGTAAGTCAACGAAAACTCTTGTATGCACCCCCTGAAACAATTTTATCCCCCCCTAGCAATAAGAGCTGGCTACAGGCCTGGGCACAGCATATCAATTTATAAACTATAGTCTTTTGACTTGCGGTGTCGTGCGGTTGCATACGGCACCAAGCGACGCGCGGCTTGCGATAAGAATTGCGTCATTCTTATTTGACTCACAACAAGATTATATATGTTTAAAATGTTTTCTTTTCTAATTATATTCGATCTCTCATCTTAGGTTGAATCGATCGGGACGTCAGAAATTTGCGCCTAAAAGCCTTGAAAAATTTGCATTTTTTTCTACATTAGGCAATAATATAAAGCCACAAAACAGTGAGAAAACATTTACAGATTCATAATTTTCTTACGAAGGTTGTATGTGATATGAAAAAAGCTTGCCAAACGAACAAAGAAGCAAACGCATTTTTTTGTACGAAACATATAACATAATTTCGTTTTTGATTCCTTTTGAACCCAATGATGACCTGAGTGCCCCGCTTGCATCCGTCAGCGCTTCAGAACAGCCTGAGAGCTCGCGGTTATTGAACGGCGGCACAATTGTGAGGAAAGAACAGTTTGAAAAAAAAAATTCGCACGCTATATCAAATTTCACATGAATTTAAAACGACAAAGCATGGTTTAATAATAAATTAACTTAAATTATGTTACGAACTATTTTTCAACTAAATGTAGAATTTCTACGAAAGACGCTTTGTTGAAAAGTGTACTTTATCCCGATCATGAAACAACTGACTCGGGCCCGCAGCCAAAGGGGAGCGGGAGTCAGCACCCCTGGAAGAATTTTGCCCCCCCCCCCCAGAAATTTTCAACCTAGCTTGTAAGTCATCTAAAATCTCTGTATGCCCCTCCGTAAAAATGTTTAGCCCCCTAGCAAGTTCAGCTTTCTGCGGGCCTGAAATGACTGCATAACAAGTGGTGGATGCGTAATTTGCACATTACTGCGCAAAATCAACAGCATCCTTTTTGAAAATGAAACGCTGAAAATAGAATGTTTTAATTAAATATTTCTAAATAAAGCAATACAGGTTATCGCAAAAACCACAAAACAAATAATGTGTTTGATACGAGCAAATCCACAATGACGAATCGAAGGCCAACCCTCACGACTAACCACCCCCCCATAGGTACCAATACATGATTTTGAGTTAAAATTCAGTTCTAAAATTAGTAACCAACTCGGAAAAGTATCATAGGAGGCCACGCAGATACTATTATTGTCTGATTTAACACGATGGCTTGCTCGGGAGAATTAGTCGCAAACTATGTTAGATAACAGATTAGCCTACGGCATATACATGAACAAATTGGTTTGCGCGTACATCCAAGTTACCCTACGCTCTCCAGAAATTTCGACCTAGTTATTGATTAAGGAATCTAAATTTAGTGTAAAATTTTATTTAAACGTCGTAAAACATTAAGCTCTTTTCGATAACCGTAGCCAGCGTATTGCTCATTTTGCTGAGGGGGAGGGTTATAACTTTTAGGATGAGAATACAACGTTGTCACACAACTACACAAGCGATAATGTAACTTTTGAGGTGACCGAAATATTTTCGGCGATGACTGCTGGCTCACCGTTCGGAAAATATGGTGCATGCCAGCCATTTGTACTTTTAAAGTTAAAACTTTTGACTGCAGAGATTTAATAGAAATTTAAAACTGTAGTTTTGCTAAAAGAGTGCAACGAGCGAAAAAACACTGACGTCGAGAAGAAGGCAATAGCATGGAACACCTGAAAGTGTCCATTTCAACGTACCTTCAAGAATTTCGACATTACACCCCCTTTCAATATGTACTCCAGACGTCTTGTGGATGCGTCCCCACACCCTTAGCCAGCCCATCTTGATTGAGGGGCTAAAAATTTTTTGGATGGGTATACAAGGATTTTCGATGACTTATAAGCAATGTTGAAAATTTTCTAGGGGGGCAAAATTTTTCCAGGGGTCTGAGCCCCCATTGGCGCTCTTGTGGCAACGGCCCCCCGTTCATGATAACATGTGGTTGGTCAGAAAAGCTGATATTTAATTATTTTCAGACAAACAGCAATGACTTGCAACAAAATCAAAATCACAATTGGAAAACGTTCAATTATTACATTGTTCGTCACTCTGATCGCTACCTGTAACGCGCTGCCTATACCTAACGGTCTATCTGGTACGATGTGGTAATTACCACGTTTATGTAGAAGTTAGAGTTAAGCCAGTGCCGAGACTACCACACACGTTCTTTCTACAGGATTCCTCGCCTTGTCGTGGGACCTCACTAAGATATGTTGTTTGTAGAGCTGGAACGTTCAACGTACAATGTCGTGTAATATATACTACAATGCAGAGTATAACGAAATTCCGGTTCCGGCTAAAATTCCGATAAAATTTGGGTTCCAATTCCGACTGACTGCTATTCCTTTGCCGGAATTGCAATCTTTCGGTTGTGAGGTTTAAAGGTGATTGAACATATATTTTGACTGTTGCTTCGTTCGTTTGCAAACCTTTTTGTATTTCATAGCAAGTATTCTCAGTTGTTACTTAGAGAGCATATAGCGGATCAAATTATATGCCTGATTATCGAAAGGTGAATGCAATTAAAATTTTTAAGTTTTACCATTAAACAAATAAGTAGCAAAATCTAAACATTAAATTCACTTTCATAGCGGCAAACAGTGATGTTAGGCGATAAACCTTCAAATATAACTCAATATTTGGCTCAACAGTGTCCTTAGTGGAGTGACAACAGCGCTGTTGCTCTTAGAATTGGCAGGCCTCTGTTAATATCATAACTTTTACAGCGTTAATGGATAGCTAATACAGCCAGCTATACAAACAAATTTTACTGAAACTGTGAGGAATACAGACAGGCATATTACAACGAAAGCCAAAAGTCATACACTTTGCTTTTTAATAAAATTAATAAAACTTAAATTCTGATTCCGACAAAATATACCTCCGGCTGGAATCCTGCTACAATGACAGTATTGTGAACTGCATTATTCAAAATCACTGTAATGGCTCGAATAAGAGGGGGAACTGATATTTATTTGGCCTCTCTAGAGGTACACGGACTGTTATTTATTTTTAACCCACGCTCCGCCACCCTTTGCTACTGATATATATCCGGTACTGCAACTATCCGTTGAATTAATCGTTTATTCGCCGTGTGTCAATAGCTTGAGCGATAATGTAAGATTTCAAAAAATTTTAAGTACGCTTTAATGTTTCGAACTGAAATAATTTGGTCCTGGAACCATTTATGCGCTACAATTAGGGATAATTGACATTTATGGACTCTATAGGGTTAAGGAACTCTATCCGCTTACGAACTCTTATTAGAGATACGGACTCCTATTGGTTAGGACTCAAAATGGGGACCCCCTCTTATTACCCCCATCTTATTCGGGTCTCTACAGTAAGGATGTTGGTGTTGCAAATATTATTGTAACAAGTCAGTGGCCAGATAATGTGGTTTTAGGAGCCCCTGAGGTTGAATGTGGTGAAGACAAAATTGTGATTGTGTTCAATACAGAATCAGATTTCAACGGGAAGGTGTTTGCAAAAGGATTCGCAGAAGACGAGCGTTGTGTCACGCGTGAAACTGGCCGACGAACTACAAGCATTGAAGTGTTGAAAACTAATTGCGGAGTTGTGACACTACGAAGTGTAAGTGCAATACTAAGTGTTTATCAACCCTGTATTGCAAAAGATACTACTAGTTGTTGATAAGCTTGTAACTTTCGAACAAGTGAATGCAAACTAATGCTTGTTTTAAACATATAAAATTCAAGACAACATCCGTGTTGTCACACTTTAAAGTGTAACTGTTAGTAATTTCAAATTTTAAGTAAAAATACGGGCCCTGGGTAAACTCATGTTGGAGTATTCTCAATTATTTTTGTGTTTTTCTGCAAGTTAATAGTGATAAGTCTCGTAACTTTCAAACCTATACGTACAAAGCAATGAATGTAAAGCGTTGGAAAGCGCAACATTTATGAACGTTTGCACAATAGCAGATTCACAACTGTTCACGGATTTCTGACCCAAAGTCAAATCTTAATCTCAATCCTGAAACTAATGCTATTCCTAATCTTGAACTTTGAACTAGAACCCCTGACACGGAAGCAATTAAGCATATTTCATTTACCCTGTTCGTAACATTGTATGATCAGACGGTTGCTTGTTACCTTACAAAACAATGAAACGCTGATACTTTATATTACACAAGCTAGAATGCAACATACTAAATTAGACAAAAAAATCATCGTTAGGCCGCAAATTATCATTTTGGCTTTTGCTAACGTAAAAGGTTTTATGACGACATAAAAAGTGGTTGACGTCCGACCATATTTTACCTTGATTGCCTAATTTTATTCTCCACTGCCCACGGTTTCAAATTAATTCAGACGCGTTCCAGGACTAGTTGACAGAGAGATCCTACGGGGGTTGTCTGATGCCCTATTCAAATATCCCCATCGCTGGGCTGGAAAGGATTTGATATCGATTGTATATACCGTGAATTACTAGCTATGTCCTTACCCACCTGAAGTTAATTAATAGATCCCTAACACGCTAAGCTGACAACAGGAAAACGTGTACCGAGAGAAGGCCCAGTGGCACGCGCCAGTGGCGGATCCAGGATTTCAAAATGGGGGGGCAAAATTTCACAGGTAATAAACTTATTTCTGTCCCATACTGTAGTGACCCAAATAAGAGGGTGTCCCCCTTCTGAGTGCCAATTAATAGGAGTCCGTATCCCTAATAACAGTCCGTAAGCGGGTAAAGTCCTTAAACCCTTGTTAGAGTCCATAAATGTCTATTATCCCTAATTGTAGCGCATAAATGACTCCAGGGCCAAATAAAGGTGAGTTCGAAACTTTAAAGCGTGCTTATACTATTATGTATTAAACAGAGAAATAAACAGCGTAGAACAGGAATTGCCACTATATAATTTTTGTCGAGATGCTGTTGGGGGTTGTCCCCATGGATCCGTCCATTGGCACGCGCCCTATCTCAGTAATTCGATTTCATTTTTTGACAAGCGGAGTCTCGGCGTTATTGAATGAATCATCGTTAACGAATTGTTAACTTTATTTTAAAAGGATGCATATTTCTGGTGCCGGAGCACTGCATTGCCAATGCCCTACAATCAACCAGCCACTATATTAAACGATGGCCTACATTCGCAGATGCATGTAGCATCTATCACCAGCTAGCGATAGCTTTTCAAACTGATGAACTTCCGCGCAATTGCGGATTTTAAAATTGGTACAGAAGTAGGACAAATTAATCGCGGAAAATATGCTAAATTTCGAGCGTCAACCATTGACTCGTTTGCAAGCTAAGGGGCCAATCGTCAACTGGTGGCTCTGTTTTTACAAATCGCTCACGAAAAACTCTAATTATTCAAAATTTTCTGAAAACGAATGTTGGCCGGTTAACATCTGCGCCGAGCGCTGCGCTTAATAACGCAGACAGTGTTACCTGCAAATAATTAATTAACACAAAGCACTTGACAAAGTAAAAATTATCGTTATAAATCATGTCCTATATATGAACAAGCTTTTCATTTTTTGAACAGTTTGGGGGTGACCTGGGTATTCGTTTTCGGAGGATGCTGTACCAAAAATGCCGATTTAAATATTAATGAAATATTTAGCAGTGCTTCGATATGGCAGTGTGTCTGCGGTATTAAAACTGCGTTCCTGAGTATACTTACGCGTACTCCAGTGCGGTTGAGGTAAATACATTTGCATAAATTAAGGGTGCAACCGGAAGTGAAAAAAATCAAAACCGGAGACAGACGACAACTTGCTTTTGCCGGAGCGTACGGTGAAGCAAAATGGGAAAAATTGTTAATTTTGCTAACTTTAACAACGATCTGCAAGATGTATTCAAAAGTTTAGTTTCAAGCATACTTTGAGAAATCTCGGCAATAATTAAAGGATATCAAATTGGCCAAAGTTAGAAATAAACTCAATAATTGGCGAAACTTTTAGAAAAACACGCGAAGCATTTATTACAGAAATTGCCGGAACCTCAGGCGAAATTTATGCTGGAGTCGGACCCAGATGTCGATTTTCTGCTGAAGCCCTAACCGTACGTACACTTCTTGATGCACTCTGGTAAATACCTGCGCGTAAGGTTTCAGAAACTCAGCCATTGAAACCAAAAACCTAAGAATGAAGGGCACCAAGCACCTTTAGAGGAGTTGGGCAGAATGTCCACTCAAGCCATCATATCAAGAGATTGATGTTTGTGTCCACTTCACTTGCAAGCTGCGTTCTGCGCTATTCTGAATATTGCTAAAAACAACAATAATAGCATTCAACGCTACGCATTGTGTAAGTTAATATTTAAGGCGCTAGAATTTTGAAAAGCTGACACTTTTTCAACAATAACGTAGAAATTCGAATTTGACTCAGATAGCTAAGGCAAACAAGAACCTAACGGTTCTGAGACGTATAAAACTACTGCGCTGGCCTAATTAATTGCATATGGCTGGGCATATAAATAAGACGCCGCAACATATATAAAACAGCCCTTTGTCCCTTAGGAATACAATCTTTGCTTTTCGTGGGGCGTATACAATGGAGGAATAGGGAGAATATACGTCAGTCTCCGAAATTTCTAGAACAAAAACTCAAAAATCGAACTTTTACAGGCTGTAGAATAACCTGCAAAGGTAAAAAATTTTACTTGCTCGCTACGCTTGCTCGTGGAAAATTTTTCGAACTAAATTATCCTGTTTCTAGAAACAAATTTCGGGCCGCACCCCTGCTGTTCTTGTATTCTGTGGGTTAAGGAAGTAAAAAATGTGTTTTCAATGTAAAAATTGAACAGTTGATTCAGGTTTGGCCATTCAGGCTTCCCGTAACTAAAACCTATACATTTAAAGCATACCTTCAAAACTGAGTAGAATTTACCAATAGAAACATTTGAAATCTTACTTTTCCAATTATTAAGACCAGAGCAGCCACCCCCCACGCCTCACAGTTAGGAGGTCACGTCATAGAAGGGCCCCTCAGGGTACAATTGGAATTCCGCTTCCCGTAGGAAAATTCGGTATTTTTCCCTATCCGGTTCCAGTAAAAATCCGGTATTTTTTCACCGGATTTTTCCGGTATTTTCGGTATTGAAAATTTTTCTCATTCAAAAATTTAAGAAAAACTGACATATTATTCAAACTTAGTTTTCTAAAATTATCTGAGCGTGTATTGCCAAAATTCTCAATTTGTGTCGTACTTTATAATTGATCACACGTTTCCAGCTACTGCATTTGTTTCTGGATTTGGCATCATATATGGTGTGTTTACACCGTTAAATGCGATAAAATAGCGTTAAAAGTAAATTTTTTAGTAACGAGAAGTTTTTGCTTTCCTGTTCCGGCTCAAGTTTTCCAGTTCCGGTATTTTTTAACTTTTCGTTCCAGGGTCCGGTATTTTATAATTCGGGTTGCACTCTGGCCCCGTTCTAACAGCGTTTTAAACAAAAATTTGAAAAATATTTTCATCATTGCAAGGAGTCCCCGCCCCGAATTTTTAGGGGCCTTATTCTAGCCTGCTCCGCCACTGCCAACTGTAGAAGTACTTCGTTATCCAGAGCTTCAACCCATTCCCTATCTTAAGAAGGTTACTGCTGGAAAAGATCCTTAGGCAGAGGACAATCAGAGAAAGTTTCAACTTTGCCTCCAAGTCATCGGAAACCCTGGTATGTCCTCCGAAAACGTTATAACCACTTTCCAGCCTAGCAAGGTTAAGGTAAGCTTGCTTATCGGCCTGTGCCGGTGCAAATTCAATAAAATACAGCTTGTAATACAGATAACTCAGTTTAAAACAGTTCAAGCGTTCGAAATGAATAAAAGATGGAAGGAACAAATGTCGCAAGCGAGTATTAATTGTTCAACTTCTCCTTTTATAATTCGTAAAAATTTAAAAATTAACTTAAGTTAGTTTTTTTCAGACTGCGTATAAGGGTGAACGACAGTAGATAAATATATACAGTCCAAACTCGTTAAGGCGTGCAAAAATGGGCACATTTGTCGATTTTAACATTAACCTATTGTACCGTCATTTACAATTTAAAAACTTATTCTTCGCTCGCTGTCCTCACTATAAAATACCCAGAATCTTGGAGTTAACCTTTCTCAGAAATAATTCCGGTAACACTCATTTTATATTTTTAACCAAAACCTGTTAAACTGTAATAGCCGTATTCAGAATTTTAGTTTGGCCAGAACTAAAGCAATAATGGTTTTTAACGGAAAAATTATTTGAAAAATGGTTTTTTCGTTTTATTTTTCATTTTTTTCGTTGAAGGTGGAAAGAATTGAAAAAATTTAAATGTTGTTTAATTGAAAGCTGGTAACTGACATAAAATAACATTATTTTTAGATGAAATACAACTAATTCTTATGCAACACACAAACAGTGACCGTGTGTAATTCACCGATTTGTCCACCAGGATTATATACCATATATTTGTTTATGTGCAATCAGTTACTTGGATCAAGAATGCATGATACAAGAGTGTGCAACCCTTGGTCTTCCGCATGGTACAATATGTACCACCGAGTATTGGGTTTTTGGCCGACCCTCCTTATTTAGAGTGGGTCGCTGTGACATATAGTAACCCTAAATTAAACTATAAACGGAGCATTTTGATGCCGGATACATAAAGTGGCACGGTTCGCACAGGTTGTACTGCTCTCTAAATAACGAGGGTCGGCCATACCCAGTTGCATACTCCCGTTGAAGTATGCATCATTTACTCTTGCTTGTATCCAAAGTTGTATACTCCCTGAGCACGGCTTTAACCGGCACGAAGAATACTCCGCCTAACCTCCAAGAGTCAGGGGCGCAGCCGAAAGTTTCCCCAGAACCTTAACAAAATATCTGCAAAAGTGGCCCGTTGATCTTTAAACCCCATGGCTTTGTCTTGGGGTATTGTATTGACCCGAATAAGAGGGGGAGGGGTAATAAGAGCTGGTCCCCATTTTGAGTGCGACTTAATTGGAGTGCGTATTCCTAATAAGAGTCCGTAAGCGGATAGAGTCCCTAAACCCTAATTAGAGTCTATAAATGTCAAATAACCCTTATTGTAGCGCACAAATGCCTCCAGGACCAAATAACTTGATTTCCAAACTTTAAAGCGATCTTAAATTTTGAAAATACATTCCTAAGTATAACCTTGTATTATCGCTCAAACTATTGACACAAGACAAATAAACGTTTAATTCAACGGATAATTGCAGTACGGTTGTATACCAGTAACGAAGGGCGGTGGAGCGTGGGTTAAAAATAAAGAACAGTCCGTAACCGAATAACAAGGGGGGTTCCCTCTGGAGAGGCCAAATAAATATCAGTGCCCCTCTTATTCGGGTCACTACAGTACGAGAAAGGTGTAGCGAAGCCATTGTGGTTTCGGGTCAAAATCCCGGTTTGCGTATTTTTGTACTTGGGTTTGTAGACACGGTTCTGTGTGCAACGCAAGAAAACCGTTCCCTTCGAAATTTTTATTGAACGTAATCCGCGTTTTCAAGATCTTATCCACGACCGTTCTTAAGAGTAATTATCTTCTCCACCCCCAGGAGTGTTGTGATTCTACTACCCACACTGTTATTTTAGATTGACCCACCTGGACTAAAAGTCAACGTGAAAGTAATGATTTCGTTTCATGATCAGTTTGTCACCAAAGTTGACCGAGGATTCGATATTGAATGCTTTTATATGGAAGTCACAAAAAATGTAACGTATCCAATCACAGTCAGGTATTCATAACCGGATGCATTTCGCGTGGCCTTGTTAGGGTGGCGCTATACTTGTCGTGCGGGGCCATCCGGGGCCGTCTAGCACCATACAGTATCGAGCGCGAGTACTTCACGTACGATACCACAAGGTGACGTACGGTGACGGACGACGGCGGACGGCGTACGAACGGCGCCGGACGTCATCAAAAGTATAGAGCCACATTAAGTCTTTCACAGTTTTGATCGAATCAAACAATCTTTCATAATACCTTACATTTATACCCAGCGGAAACACAATTTCTAATCAAATAAACAATGATTAGCCTTGTTTCGGTTAGGTTTAGATTGCAGTATGTAGATCAAACTGAGAAACAATGATTAGCCTTGTTTCGGTTAGGTTTAGATTGCAGTATGTAGATCAAACTGAGAAACAGTGAAAAATCCTGAAAGTCTTTTGTTATACTTAAAAATAACCATTTTTGAAAAAATTCATGTGTCTCGCTCCTCTACCGTAGGCTCGCCATATTGTAAGCACCGCGGAAAATTGCGAACCTTTATTAATATGTTCCAACTTTTTCATTATTATCTAGCGATTAAACGTTTGAAACTATACAAAAAATCTAAAGTACTTTTTCAGCATGAAAAATTTGGATCCGTTGTTGGAAATTGCCGAAATGCCGCGATGCCGATACGAAGTATTCGAGGACGGCCCCACTGGGGTGCTTGCAAATACTGTAGAAGTTGGCGACAAGTTGTACCATTTGTGGACTTGTGAATCTTCAACCCCAAGTAAGTGAATAATTATTAGTTTATTAAGGTATAAATTGTTTGACGCCACAAGTTGATTTTGTTCAAAGACCTTTGTTTTTTAAAATACGTAAAATTTTAATAGTAAAACCGTTGCCGCAACTCCCACTGATTTAATTTGTAAAGCGAGTGATCAGTTGTCGTATTTTTAAAACTATACTGTAAGCATCTTTGCAACCTGGAATTGTTAGTAGAGAGGGCAAGAATATTTCTAGAAAAAACAAGAGAATTTTTTCAAAGATCCTTTTAATGTTGTTACAAAAGCGCCGCCGTACTCGCGTACCTTCCGCAACAGGCTGCGAGGCTAAATACGGCGAAAGATTAAGCTTGTACATAGGAATTATGCTTAACGCTTTCTTGTATCTACTATTAGTCACTGATTAAGTGTTGTAGTATTTCCAAAATAGAGGACAACAGTTATACGCAATGATTTGTGGAAACATCCACGGTCTAATACAGTTTTAACAATATATCATGCTTTACACGCGGTGACTTCTGAGGGGCTATAGTAATGGACACTAAAGCTTTTTTGGCTTCGGTGTCCATTTCATTTCACTACCCCATCAAAAGTCACCTGGTCTACGCATATTGTGCAATTGCAATGCAAAAATATTATCACAACAAATGTCAAAAAGCGTATACGCACTGACATAGTAAATTATAGTTCAGATATAACAATTTGTCTAACATTTTAAAGATTTTTAAGCCCTTTTCACACGTGCAAGTTTTTGAAGCGGGAACTTGCAGCTGCAGCTTGCACTTGCAAGTTTTGTATAAAATCCGGCTCGAAAAACTTGCAGGTGCAAATAATTCAATAAAAATCAAAGCTAGGAATTTAGTTCACATGTGTGAATAACCATGCAAGTTCAATGAATATATTGCAGCCGCTTTCTCATTGGCTGTTTAAAAAATGCAAAATCTGGTGCAATTTGCAGCTGCAAGTTATCGCAACAAAAACTGGCACGTGTGAATAAGGCTTTAGACTAAAAGCCTTCCGCTACAACAGCAATCGCATTCTATTGGTATTTTGCTTTATTTCTGTAATTTTATTTTGTTCGACAAAACATTTGAAATTTAATACTATTTTCATTTATCCTTGTTCTGTATGAATTAATACAACTTGAACTCAAATCTACTCTGCAATTCGGAGTTTGACAAAGGATTATTTTGGTGTAAACAGTTATTTATTATTTTGTATACCAAGTTGGTACAGATACCATATACGATATCGTATGCAAGAAAGAGCTAATTCGAGTTGAGCCCCACACCACAGATATATTTGTGAATTTTTTGGAGACAAATTTTTAATCAAATTTCAATTTTCAGGCGTTTCTTCACAATCACTATTTTGCTTCAAATAGCGCTTGATATTTTTGTGCTGGTGATGTCGGAGCTTACGCTTTCAGCTTATGGCTCATGAAAGCACAATTGCTACACCGAGATAATTCGAACAGTTGCTTGTAAACGCTTTAAGCAACCTCAAATTGTTAGCGAACGCAAAATTAGCATTTTAAAGGTACAATCTGACAGCGGCGTTAAAGGAAACGGGACTCTTGACCAAATGTACGCTTTAAACATTGAGATCAGATAGAAATTTTATTGCGAATTTTTTAGTAAATTGGGATTTTAAAGAAGTTTTGAACGGAAGTGTTTGGTCTCCTTGAGGCTTGCACACTTTTTGCCAATTTGTACGCCTAACCTAGGCTTAGGACAAAGTTTACCCATGCATTAGGTACAGGGAGCAACCGAAGGTGAAAGTTTTGCGAGCCGGAGGACAACAAAGCTTGCCAGAGCAGAACTTGAAGCCGGAGGTGTGGCAAAGTGAGATAGTTAAAATGATATTTAATTTGCTAATTTTAGCAAATATCTGTTAGGTGTTGTTAAATCATTGGACTGCAGGCTTATGTTCTACGAAATCTCGACAGTTTTTCCTTAAAATTGTGCCAAAAGTTAAAACGAAACGCACCGAACAAATAATTTTGCAAAACTGCAAAATTTCACTGCCGAAATGGCCGGAACTTTCAGTCGACTTTTTAGAGCCGGAGCCGGATCTTCGTCTTTGAACTTATTTGGTTTTTGCGGGAGCATTGTCGTGTGTGTCCAGATGAAAGCAAACAGACTAAAGTAGTGCTTCGCTTCTGTTTTGGCTTGTAAAACATCATGATTGGCAGCTGTAAAAACTAACACTATGTGAGATTCATCGTAGACGTATTTGCGGCCAATGATAATTAATATTTAAATTATCGACGAGTAAAGTACCCAGTAATAGAGCAAATTGTTCTAAATATCTAATGTAATCTGCTAATGTTTAAAGCAAAGGTCTTGAATGAAATCGTAGGCCGTTAGAATTCGCTCGCTTGATCTTAGGGTTTAGTCTTAGGTTCACGCTAAAGTATCGGCTTCGGGTTTTGTTCGAGACCCCTGTTTATACATAGGCCGTTTAGGTAGTGAGTTTATTCATTTATTCTGTCCCCGCCGAAACTGTTTAAATTTCAGGCCTTTGGTGCATGTCGGTATTCAGTTGTACGGTCGATAACGGAGCCGGAACTGAAATTGAAATTCTTGACGAAGAAGGGTGAGTTGATATTATCGCATATCCGGCTTCCAATTCAGGGTAATGTTACTTTTAGGGTTGTAAAAATAGCCTAATTATTGCCGCTTCGGAGGGCACAGTTGCTAGCTGGAACAAAAATGTGATCAGATAGCTCGACGCGTTGAATAGCAACGATTGATTTGAAACCAATTTTACACGAAATGTCTATTTTCTCATAATTAATGTTGGCAAATGGTCAAATTATAACATTCGATAGTCAAACCAAAACCCCAACTGCGATAAACATATAGAATTTTAGACGAAAGTTTTGCCTAATTGCCCTAAATACTTTTTTCAGGTGCGCTAAAGACAAATTTGTCCTGCAAAATCTGGAATATTTAACGCCCCTGCAAGCTGGACAAGAAGCACACGCGTTCAAATTCGCCGATCATGTTGCAGTTAATTTTCAATGCAGCATTCGACTGGATATTCGTAACGATGACGGATCTTGCGATGTAAGGTTTGCGCGTTGTCATCATCATATTGGGGGCTTATTAACAGGTTATGTTGAGGTCATGGTCCAATGTATAGAACGGACGGTAACAGTAGTATAAACATGTTCATAAGCCGAAAACTAAGTATAAGCGTAGGGATAAGCCTATATCTACGCCTAAGCCTAAGCCTAAGCTAAGCAAAGCAAAAAATAGTCTACAGCTTAAGCTTGCTCTATTGTAGCCCCGCGGAAAAAACGGTTCGCCCCCGTCTTTACATGGACCGTGTTGTGAAATGATTTGGCATAACTTCTAATAAATGCTACTGAACTGCCTAGGGTGGTCAAAAATTTCTTAAAAAGGACTCTTCAATGTGCTCCTGGTTTATGTTTTTATCGGTTCGCCCAAGCTGCATATAAAATCGTGTGATATATGTTTAGAATAATTAAATGCATACCGCCGCCAAAATTCGCGAAAAAGTGTTCTTAAATTGTAGAAATATCAAATATAAATGTTTGAAACTGTCAAACTTTGCAAATTTATAATATATTTTGTAAAAATATTATTCCTATTTAAATGGCAAATTTGAGCGGCGTATGATAAACTTGTTTGAGTTCTTGGTCCAAATACGGCTGAAGCCGTGTCATGTAACGCAAGTTCACAAGCACAGATTTTCCTACTTTCCGCCACAAATTCATTAATCCGCCGGTACTTTGAAATTGATTTTTTTCCATATTAAGAGGCCAAATTGCCGGGCGTTAAGAACACGAAGATCTCCCAGCGATGCAAGCGTTGCTTTTGGGCACAAACCTCAATTTATGTCTGCAACTTATCGCTATCGAAAACGGTCATTGCGAGAAATTGATGTTCGATCGAACCAAATTGACGTTTTTGAAGGAATCGAACCGCAACATAGTAAGCGTTGCCGCAGGGTGTCACCCGAAATCTGCTATTTATTATACCATTTGTGGAAAAAGAGGGTACACGTTATGGCAAAATTCAAATTTATATATTTGAATTGTATTTACACATTTTCTTAGTTTCCGTTTGTAGCATTTTTGCTATCCGTTTAAACTCTGTGTCAGTTGCCGCAAAACTTGACGACTTGAGCAATCGCAAAAATCACGAGCGGAACGTTTTTCTGCGGGACTGCAATAGAGTAAGCTTGAGCTTTAGACTAATTTTTTTACATAGGCTTAGTCGTTATGAACATGGCCATATTTTGTGTAAATGTATTCCGCATGTTTACACCTAACATGTTTTTTGTTTGTGTTATGTTTCTGCCGTCTAATTTTAATTTCAGACACCCAAAATCCCATTTCGAATTTCAATTCCCTCAACATGCCAACTGCATTCTCCACCCACGATCCTTACTGCCTAAGCGGAGCCTCGCTCTTAGTGGCTGGAATGTTGTTCTCAGTTATGGCGATGGCCCTTATTGCAACTTGCGTCTATTCTTGTGCCAGAACAGCTAGTTCTTCGATCGACCATAAACGATGATAACTCCTGCGTGGGATCGTTTTCTCAAATACTTATGTGTAGCACGTATCACCAGTTGACCATTAATCTGGTGTCTTATGAAAGAGGTACAGTTTCGCTTCAACATTCAGTATATTTTTCGCATATGATTCGCCTTACAATTGTGGCAGATTTCAAAATACACAATTGCTACTACTGGACACTAGTTTGAAAACGACTCGCTAGCTGGTGATAGGTGTCATATAGTCATTTGAGAATATGGGCCCTGGACAGAATTTTACTGTAGAACTTCTCTCGAACATTTGGCGAACACCGTACTAGATCGAGCTTTTGAACTTGTCTCTGTTTTAATTTGATGATCGAATTTATCTACACAACTCGCGGCAGTTCGTTATTTTGGATCAAGTAGAGTCGCTATACGGAGCTGCGATGAAACTCTGAAAGGTTTGCTGTTGTTACGAGCAGAAGCGAACAAATCTGGTAAAAGGATCGCTTGCGGAAGCAACTGACGTGACATTGTGGATTTCGGAATAAGAGATGGTGTATAGCCAGAGAGGTTAATTCAGTGGGATGTATGCAGGATATATATACTCACGAAAATGTTGAAGAAAAATAAAATAAAGATGCGCTGAATACTTGTTGAATTAACAATTGGAACATTTGTGTTCTGATGCTGTTATCATAGCACTCTTTTGTCCTTTACATTCTTCTGGCATAGCTTAAACTCATTAGTGTGGCGCTAAGTATACTTGTTATGCCGCACCGTTTGGCGCCGTCAGTCACCATACGCTATCGTACGTGAGTATTTCACGAACGATACCGCAGTGTGACGCACGGTGACGGACGGCGATGGACAGTGACGGACAACGTACACGGAAGGTACCGGACGTCATCAAAAGTATAACGCGTCCTAAACCCCCTTTTTACTGGCTACTTAATATAAGTGAATGCGATGCCTAGGGTATGTACTTCAAGAAACGAAAAGGTTGCGAATTTGTCAACTTGAGTTTGATTTGTGCATAAACAATAAACATAAAAATAATAAAAGTTAAAGTTTTACAAGTTTTAACCGAGATTAAAATTGAGTGTCTTGCATAATACTTGCAACTGCTTCGCCCCGGTCAACGTGCAATTACTAAGAAACTTTTGGTGGATTCAATTACTAATTGAATCGTTTCGATTTAGGAGCGAATCAAAGTATTTGCGGTGGAATAAAATACCTACCTGTGCGATTTAAATTTATACACTATTTCAAGTGTCTTTTATTCTAAACATTTCAATATACAGAAGGCATACCATAATTAAGGCAGGCGCGAACAAGGGTGTCTGGTTTGTCAGTCGACACCCCTAGAAAAATATAGGGGTGCCGATGCCATACTTGAAAAGGCCCATGTTACTTTTTGGGGCGTCCATGGTTTCAGGTGGATCTATATAAGTGTAGGATTAGATTTTATATTACCTTTTTTGCCTAGGTTTAGGCTTAGGCTTAGGTTAGGCTGAGGAATACGTTTTTGCAACGCTTACGCTTAGGCTTAGGCTTAGGCATCCACTTATCTACTGTTACGCCACTTAAAGTAACATTGGTCCTTGAAAACATACGTGCCAAAGTTAAAGTTTCGTGCAGAAATTGACAACAGCAAAAAGTCCACTGGCTTCTTGGTCGCTTCGCTCGTGAGATTCTTTAAATTACACTGTTTGACTTTTGATCCTAGATAGCTCATCAAAAGTTATATTCTTTATCAGATTTGATAGAACCTCTGTTACGGGGATGCAGTTGACCTCCTGTTTGACACCCCCAGGAAAAAATCGTTCCTGCGTTCTTAAAAGATTAAGGATCACAAGGGTGGAAATTAGAAGGTGGGGGTATGATTTTTACAGAAGTTAAAGATTGAGTTAAAGACACAGAATTTTTTAACGCTGCTCTACCAGCGACATTTTTTAATTATTTCGCTAGAAAACAAACTGTTGGCTTGAGTTGAACAACTTGTATCTCAAAACTCGACACAGAGAGCTGAGGGAATGCATCCACCATGCTCTCTGCGGATTCGCCATTAGTATACGTTTGGTCATTCCCTACATTAACCCTGTTAATACATTTATTTTCTAATCACCTGTTTTCCTTAAAACTTGGAAAAATTTCAGTCAACGTAACTTCGAATTCCCCAGTTTTTCGTTCAAGTTATCATCGTTCACTTGTTGAGCCGCACCAGGTATCACAGCACCAGGCTGTACAATAACGCTAGGTTGTAACAGTTGCGCGAGTCCGTTACGTCCTGGACCGCTTGCGCCATTAAAGCATGGAAGTCCTAAAATGCAGGGGTACGTTTCTGCAAACGGTAAACCCAACCGGTTTTGACCACTTCTAGCTTGGCCATAAGTCACAACCAGATCTGTAACGCCAAAATTTAAATCGCCATCTAGGTGCCATGGGAGATATGCCTATAAGCAAAAAACACGATTCCGCAACTACCACCACCTACATTCTAGGATGGCAAGCAACTGAGAGGTCGCGCAAAACCAATACACCATGCGTAATCAAAAAACTATTCTTCGCTTTTGGCTCAACATGTAATCTTTGGCAATGTTTCCATTAAAACAATGTCTTAAATGTAAACTTTCTAAATGAAAGTGTGAACAAATCAGCTTGAAGTTTTTTCATTCTTGTCTAAACTCGGGCTCGTAACTAGAGGTGAGCCAGAAAGGCGGCTCAGTGCCCTCCTGAAAGAAATTTGACCCCGTAGAAAATTTCAACCTTGCTTGCAAGTCATTGAAAACGTTGTATGCCCATCCTGAAAACTGTTTAGCCTATCTAACAATGCAACCTGACTACAGGCGTGGCTCGACCATAAAGTAAAACAATTAAACCTAATATGGGTCCTATCTCAAAGATCGGATGGAAAGGTTCGGATGCGGGACCGCTGGCAATGGAAAACATATATCTTACAGCAAATTTCAAATCTCCAAATACGAAAAATATCCTATGTCCATCATGGATTAAACAATGATACCTAATTCAAGATCAGTTTTAATATACACGAATCAGCCCACTTTGCGCAATGTGCAGCCGATATATAATGCAACAGTTCTCGAATATCCGAAAATGAAAAAATATTCGATACCTATCACTAAATTTGGCCATCATCACTTACGTATTTACACCTCAAAATGACCGGGAAATCCAGCGTGCCATCGATATCGCGAGGGGTGCCCGGATTCACTCGAACTCCCATATTGAATGCGTTAACATCTGGAGCGTTAGGCACCGCCGGATTGCCAATGTTGTTTGTGGCCCGGCCTAGTCCTGGTAAAAGGACCCAGGACCGTAGCGGGACCGACTGGCCGCTAAGATCCGTCTGATCAATTACCTGCCTTTTGCATCGACGTTTAAATCCTCGTTTCTTTGAATCTGAAATGCGTTGGACGTTTTTTTCAAAGAAAGTTTAAAAAATTTTCAACCTCAAAATCGCCCAATGTTACAAGGTACACACTGACCGAATTTGAGTCCGGTGTGTACGGTCCAACGTTTTTGAAAGTATGTTTCGGCATAATTTGTATCTCAAACTATGGCAATTTCGGTAGTAGAATTTTTCATATTTTCAAACTGTTCTGTTGTTTTGCATTGCGTTCCTAAGTTTTAAACTGAGCGTAATTGTTAAAGTTTGTTAATTTTCAAGATTTGCTCAAAAGCATAGTGAAAGTAACGTCGAATTTAAACTGCTTACCACATCCAGAGATCAACAATAGCGTCAACAGAGATGTAACTGTAACTAACCGGCACACGTTTTCCATAGCTTTATTCTATTAATACTAATTTATTTTGATAAATGGCTGCGTATATGTCGTAGGCCAATCTGCTATTCAGGCCGCCTAGGCCAATCTGCTATTCAGGCCGCCTAGGCCAATCTGCTATTCTAAGGAAATAGCAGTTTGGCCTAAGCTAATTTGCGATTGTGAGATTTCGTAAAACAACAGTGATGTAAAACCAACGCTGTTTGGATAACGGTATTGGGTCTGTCCAAATAAAATCAGATCTGATTGGTCCATATATAAGTTCAAAAGTCTTATTCACAGAGTATACTTGACTCTATGCAGATGACGATAAAATTCCATCTTGCTTCATGGATATTCGCATTCAATTTGAATTTTGAAATAAAACGCTCGCCACTGCAGTTAGAAATTGCAGGGTTTGGTTTATGCGCTCTTTTGATGTATCATATTCGACAAAATTGGTTGGGTTATTGTGAGCGTTTCGGCTTACGGCCAAAGCTGCTGGCGTTTATCCCCGCTGGAAGGGGTTTTTTCTTAAGTTCGACCCGAGTAGACTTAGTTCGGGGCTAAGTCGATTTAGGCAGGATTTTACTGTTACCGTCCGGATCTGCGTAGTGAATGACCCCAGAAATGTTTTCCTGTATTCCATTTTTTTCGAATCCAATGGCGGTTTTCAATCGACGTATAAAATTTTCTGAAATTATCATAACTTTGGGATCACCAAGGATAACTAGCATGCCCTTAGTCCCAACCTTACCGTACCTATCAAAATATAGATAAATCCGAAGAGCCTTCTCAACGTTTGCAACGTTTGGGCAACTGTCTTGCACAAACTTAGTAACCGGGCAGCGGAACACAATCAATACTCCTCAAAAATAGCATAGTGGATTTGATGGCTTGTTATACATTGAAACATATCGTCGGTTTTCGGTTGGTGTGCGGACCCTTTTGGTGGAAGGCCCGGGGCACAGGCCCCTTGCCCCCCTTCAATCTTGCGCTGAATGATTTTCGCTTTCGATAAAAACCATTGTCAGTTTTCCTTTCCTTGTAAAAATACCAAAAATTATGTTATTCTTTATGCTCATAAATAGTTATAAATTACTTACTAATCATTTATACACTTTTCAATACTAGCAAGCTGCAGGTCCGCAGTCAGGATTTTAGTTTGGAGGGAAGTTCTTTGACCTTTTAGATCAAGATTTTGTTTCTAAAACCTGTTAAAAGTGATTTCTAGTCTCTTGAGAAATTTCAATAGGAATATACTCCTCAATTACTTTCCCCTGTATATGCACCTGGTAAGCTGCCAAGGTTCGATTTAAATTGAAGATGACACTATTGTTTCCAAAACATCAATAACATATGGTTTAACCGCAGTTTTTGGTGTGACATTTTAAACATTTCAAAATGTCCGATAAATATATGAATACAAACCGCAATACTTTTAGTTTTGTTTCCGTTAGTTTTGCAATCCGGTTGCAACTGACCGGAATCAGGAACGGAAACAAACCCGGCGAACGCTATCTTTTGTTTCTTTAAGAGCCTATGATTGCTCTAGACAAGAAGATACCGTAACGCAACATGCCTGGAGACATTCTTTTGTACACGAAGTTGGCATGATTTCGGTTATTTCTTCAGCCGACGTTTGCACAAAATGAGGTTGCTTTGAAAATTTTTTACATATTTGAGATTTCCATAACTTTCCAAGATCCTCTGAATCCCAAATTTGAATTTTTGAATAAGTAGGTTTTTAAGGTACCCTGGGATTAAAAAAAATTTGTCCAAAAATAACACATCGTTCGACGCAGCTACGTAGCTGAGTCAGCAGTCTTAAATGTTCAGAGATCAGGCTATCGGCTAACGAGTTTATTGTCATACAACTTTGGCAAATTTTTTGTGTTCCAAAAAGGAACCTTGGGACTTGGAAATGGAATTGTTCCGAAATTCAAATTTGCGCATGAAATGATCAAGAGACGTCATGCGAAGCTCAAATATGCAAAAAAATTCAAAATAGCACCTGTTCTGTTAGAACGACAACTAAAGAGATGACCGAAAAGATTCCTCAAGGAGCTTTCTGTATACTCTTGTTACTAAAGAGTATTATCCGCTCTTGAGTTTCATTAAACTAAACTGCTGCTTTAGAAAAAATTAATAAAAACAATTAACAAAAATTTTAACAACAATATAGCGACACAGTGCATAAAATGCAAAACACGCATACAATAACCACTTTTCTAGCAATTATGATATAATGGTAAAATGTTTAAAATAAACAGTCGCTTTAAACTTAAATCAGTGTTAATCAAAGATTGACAGCAACGAGAAAAAGGTTAAAATATTAACGATTTTATTTCATTGATAAATTTCTTTTGAAAACCAAAATCAATTTTGCTTAATGAAGAAATTTTTTACGCCGGCTATAGGCTAAACGTACAGTGTATAGATTTTTAGGCAAAGGCCCTGCAAATTGGTAAACTCGTAAAAACCCGTATTTTGAGGCAACGAGAACAGAGTTAGCACTAGCATTCGCTTTTACGAACTTGACGCGATAAACGTTTGGTATGTTTCGGCAATTTTCAGTTGTGAACAGCGAGGTTACAACGATGACGATCAGAATGAAAGTCTTAAATTGTATCCATATAATCCACCACCAATTTTATAAATGCACGAAAGTACTTTTCTGTAAATTTTCGAAACCGTGAACCTAAAACTAACCTGTTTCATGATACGAGTCCAGTTTTTAAACTGAAAAAACAGTTTAATGCTAAAATGGTGCAATTTGGGTTTGCGTCATCTCGGACCAGTGGTGCAGTGGTTCGAGTATTTGTCGTACACGCCAAATGCTCTGGTTCGATTCTCAGTCTTTCCAACATTTCACTGTCAGTTGCGCAGTAATATATATATTGTATCAGGTCACATGCATACGTGGTGTAGCCCAGGAACGTTTTGTACTGGCGCAGGACTCACTAAGTCATCCATTGTTACTTGTGACAAGGACAGAATGTTCTTCCACGAATGCCTTTACCTAATTGAGCGTGAGCGACTGTCGACCCTCATTTTTATGACGCAAACAACACAGCTCCAGCCAGATCGTTGCTGTTGAGCGCAGTTGTGACTGTAATTCTAGTGACACGCGCATGAACTGTCTCTCTGTTAATAACCCACCCCTGAGAATATCTCTTTGCGCAGACCACAATCCCAACTTCTACACTCTTATTCTGTTTTGAATAAATAATATAGCATTCTGACACTTATTGCCCAAAAACTGTTCCCTGTACGGATCTGTCTCCGAACAGTGGCGGATCCTCCAGACCTTTTTGAACAAAGGCCGCGCGGCAATAACGCCGAAAAACGTTCGCGACAGAAGTGAACAAGAAGCCAACGGCAAATTTAGTACTAAATCTTAAAAAATTTTCGATCTGATACAAGTTATGAGGCGCGGCGAATATGACCCCCTATGCGTCCGCCAACGTTTCCGAAGTTGATTTATCATTTTTTCTTCAAATTTGTTTAAGTATGTTGCATGTTTGCTTAAAACATTTGTAATATTTTTGTTTGCCGGCATACGTTTTGCACCGTTCGACTAGTAGTAAATAAGTCAAAACTAGGATGAAGAGCTATTTTTTCATTTTATAACGTGTGTCGTTTTGCGCCGGTCACAACAATTTTTAGACGCTTTGTCTGTGTCGCTTAAATTTTCGGGGTATTTCCCGTTATCTCCCATCAGCCTGCGTTTGCCCAAAAATGGTTGAATTTTGAAAATTTTTTACGTCTTTGAGCTTCTCGTGACCTGCCCTAATCAATTTATGCTTAAATTTTAATTTTTGCAGAATTCGATTTGTTAAGGTTTCATTGGGACCCAAACAAAAATTGTCAAAAAGATTGACAAATTACATACCATTCAACACAGCTTGCAGAACTGAGTCAATGGTGTTAAATTTTCCGCAATCAGACGTTTGGCTAACTAGTTGCTACCAAATAACTGATTTGGTGGCATTGCCAACGATTTGGAACGGTGTCAAATCAGTTAATTACCATAACTGTGTAGCTAAACGTCTGATTCTAGAAAAATTAATGCCACTCCACTCAGCTCTGCAAGCGAGTTGAATGGTATAAAATTTGTCAAACTGTTTGACAGAAAACTTTGGATCCGAAGGGCCGGACCTTGGAACCATAAAAAATCGAGTTGTTCAAAAATTCAAATTTAGGCTTGCAATATGATCAGGGGAGGTTATGTGAAGCTCAAAAATATGCAAATAATTTCAAAATCCAACAATTTTTGGGCAAATGCGGGCTGGGGGAGGATAATGGAAAAGACCCAGGTTTCGTGCGTATATCCCTTTAATTTTTTCATCTCGGACGAATACAAATAACGCTTACACTACAGATACTGGCGCATTCAAGGGACCCTACCCACGCTCAGGCCCTCAAACCGTTTGAGTTTTGGTTCAATTTTTAACGAGGTTTTTTCAATGTGAAATATCGTTCGGTCTTCTTTTTTATGCTTTCTGAGCCCGTCACAACCTACAGACGTCTTCACCTCCTGGGTTCATAAACTTTTTTACAACCATTAAAATGTGTATCTTAGAAATTGTTTTTGTTTTCGATTTCTAGATTCATTATCTGCCCCCAGTTGCCTTATCATTTTTGTAAGTCAAAAAATATGCTCACCACCCCAATTCTGCTATGGCTTTTAGAGGTGTAAGTTGGTAAAGGTTTTTTACCCGCCATTATTTTTTGTTCTGTGTCCAATACAATTGTGTAATTTCACTGTGTATAGATGTTAAACACCGATTTATACTTTACAAATAACTGTTTATTGGTAACTTTGAAAACAAACCGTAGAGTAAAAAATATAACACCGGATAATACTGCACATTACAGATATAACCGGTAAAACTAGGTTATTTGCCGATGTGTGATCCTGATCAGTGAATCAAAACGTTCTTGTAAGTGCGAAACCATTGATTTCTTTATAATTTCGCCGTAATTTATCTTACGGTTTCATTCAGAAAACCTGTGAACATATTGTTCCATGCCAAAAATATATAACCACTGGGAACAGCGAAGAATGTCTCTAACCATATGATAAAGGATACTTTATATAACTTTCTGTTAAAACATATGTGAAAAATATTCCCGCGTGCATGGGCCTAATTCTGGCAGAACCATAATCTTGGCAACCTGCTTTATTTGCAAGGCATACAAGCTAGGTATATACTTTGAACTGCTGTTTGTTGTTTTTATGAAAATTTTAAGCGGGTAAAGAATCACAAATTTATGCTGGTGCTTTGAAATTCTTTACCCGCGGGTATACCCGCGTCAAACTTTTTTACCGTATCCGCGTTAGCCGCGGGTACCCGCGGGTAGCGTGCAACTCTGTTATGGCTATCGTAAGAGTCTGAAATATGAAACTTACAGGTCTTTAATAGATACAAAGGAGTAGCAACACTTAAAAGAAAAGCTTCTGATGTTACAACTTAAAAAGTTTTATACTTCCTAAAACTATTAAATAAAACAGACGGTTTGACCGCATAACCCGCTCCCTGACTTCTTTAAGCTCTATGGACAGTGTGCTTTAACTTTAGAGACATAGAAAACGATCTGATACACATCGATTTTTCGAATCTACATTATTGAACAACTTGCAAGCTTTTTCTAAGCAATGATTATTAAAAATAGTGCTTTAGTGTTTTATAGTATTTCGAATTACAAGCTAGAAGTCCGCGGAAGCGATTGTAAGATTATTCTAATCGCGAATATAAGCAACGATGGCTTCATGAGTTTTAAGACGGCATAAACTTTTCTATTTTTTAATAATTCAATTTAGTCAGCCGGCTTTGCGCAATTGAAAAATTTAGCGAACCCACAACAACCTGCATGCTTTTTTAGAAAATGTTGTAGACAAAGTAATGCTGAAAAGTTGCATTAAATACGTATGTGGGGCGTTCCAGCTTGAATAATACAGATTATATCTTTAAATTATGTCACGAAATTCGAAGAATTCGAAGAAATTTAGGATTTGACTAGGTCGCATACAGTTAAGCTCTTTTTTGCAATTCATATAGAGAAAGTCTCTTGGATTCGCTGGTACTTTGCTGATCCTCCATGTACCGTGCAACCGGATCAGAGAAAGTTAGTTTTAGAACACAAGTCATAGTGAATCATACGTGAGCTACAATGAATTTCATTAATATAGCTGATACGCAAAACAATTCTTTCTATTGCTTCATTAACTCGTAATCTTATCACTTGAATTTGTCGGTGCACGCTAATTTTGGCTTTGATTTGTATCCTTGTTTCTGGTAAGCTACCATGCTCAAAGAGCGGAAACCGTTTCATTGTATAATAGCGTTTGTTGAACTCAGTGACTTGAAAGATTTCGAACTTAGAACGAGACCGGATTCAAGCTTTGAACGTAAACGTAGTCAGTGCAAAACGAAAGTACGCTATTATTTAATTTTGCATATAAAATCTGCTATAATTTAGGAATTTTACTCTAGACGTATACGCTAAGTAAACAAGTTATTGGCCTCAAAGGCCAATCTCGGGTCCCCGTTAGTCAAATCAGTAAAGAAATTGGCATTTTATAGTGTTTCCAGTAAGAAGTTATAGAAAACAGACATTTGACTCAGTCCTTTTGGTGTACAAGGCCTATTAGATATACGTTGATCTAAATGAAAAGCTCGGAATCTTTTTTCACTGCAGCATTGCGTTCTGCGTTAGCTATTCTAATTTTTAGAATTCAGGGTCGTTTAGGAACTAATGAAACCATGTCATGGGTTTCTAGCATTCAAAAAACCCGTACTGAGATTTGCTGTAATTTGTCGTCGTCCTACCGTTATAAGTCTGTTTAATGATATTCATCAAACAATCATAAAAGTTCGGTACCCAGTAAGTTTATTCCGGGTACGGTAACCGTATATAAATATCGGTCTGTTACCAGATATTAAACCGGAGCCGGATATACGTCGGTCATTGGTGTATGTTTGTAAAAAAATTTAGCCTACGTTCAAGTTACAGAATTTTATCGACAAGTGTTAAGGTCAGGGGTGGAACGATTTTCTGTGGAACTGCAAAGCTTAAGCTTTAGACTAATTTTTTGCTTAGACTTCGGTATAAGCTCTTTCTTACGCTTAAGGTTTAGGTTTAGGTTTAGGTTTAGGAATACGTTAAATACTACTGTAACGGCCCTGTTCTATACATTGGCCATTTTTCTTGCAAATGCCTGTCCGCTGCCATGCACCAATTCGCCCATGTTACCTTACGAGCGCCAAATTAAGAAAGTTTACACACATGTAAATTCCAGAAATGCTGGTCTATATAAGTTGCTCCCTAATTTTTCAGATTATAACGTTAAGCATATAAATTTTCGTAAATAGAAGTTATATTTCTGAAGTTTATGAAATTCCAAATATTGCCAAAAACGAACTATTAAGAAACATCGTAAAATCATGTATCATCAGAAAGATTACGTGTCTAAGTTTGGCAACAATAATTCTCCCAACTACTTTTTCTGTACCATAAAAACATTTTCAAAAGGCAACCGTTTATTAATACAGAAGTTTTAGACATTCTAAATCTGTAAAAAATAAATTAGGATTTAATAATAATTGTCAGGGAGGTTACTGATTAAGTTCTGCATAATTTTTCTTCCACCTACTTTTTCCTTAGCTTCCAAAGCTTTCTTAAATGCTAAAATTAGTTACTAAAATTTTACTTTACTGTATTTGTTATTGCCTGGCACGCAAATTTTCATAGAGGCTTTTGGGCTTCCGTTCCGCAATAACTTTTCACCAAACTACCGATTCCTTAGGACGTGAATCTTCTGCAACGGATATAGAAATATTATTTAACACGAATTTTTGACAAAAATCAAAATAATGTCAGAACGAAGCAGAAACATTGCCCAGTAAGAGGTGGCGCTTTGATTAATTTGTTCAATAATTTTGATTCTATTTTTCCTTTCTTTGAAACTTCAGTAGCTGAAAAATCAAATTGTCTATCACGCGATTGTTCTTCAGCCGGATAGTGACTTTAAGCTCTTCAAGTAATTTTCATCAACAATACTTTTTGCTTTGCAGTTAAGTTTCCGAAGGTGAAAAATGAGTTGCGGAAATTTTACGCAACTGTGTACGATAGAATTCTGCGGTAAAAATTTAATTATATGAAAAAAGGGATTCGAAATTTTTGAAAATTTGCAAACTATAAAACGCTTGTTTTAAAACGGTAGGGGTGTGTTTTGAGGGAAACAGAACGACTTTATATTTCCAATTGTTTTTCAATAGACGATTAATATTGGGTGCGTGATTTAAGATTTTTTTGCTGTAATCAAAGTCTCACAGGTGCCTCTACACGCGTTTAAGCTTTCTCATTTTAGACTCGTATCCATTGTGTATATTTTTTAAGAGTTTACGTTTAAATAATAATTTGAAAATTGATTCAAGTGGATTTTTAGAGTCTTTTAATTAAGGATCGGCCGCATAATGCTGATTGTGCAAGAAATTGGGAATTTTTTGATCTGTTGCGCCACGAGTGGACAAGTCCGATTACGGTGTGCGGCTTAGGGCGCCGCCTTCCCTCTACAAAAAGCGCTGCTTTTGGTCAGAATTTTTTTGAACTGCATTAAAAAACTCTATGATTGGAAAATTTTCTTTGCTTCCTCTGCAAATTTTCTTGTCATATCTACTACAAATTTCTCGTTGCGGGGCAGCATTTTGGTTTTGGGTATATTTGTTGCTTAATCACTACCTGGTTTAGCATTCTCCTAACCGACTAGGCAGGGTCATAGCCCTTTCAGGGGGCCTTACTCCATTTGACACAGTATATCTGTAGTCACACACGTAGAGATTTGATATAAATTCTGACCATTTCAAAACCTTCATATACCGAAAAAACGTCGAATCTGCAGGAGTACAGAAAACATGTTGGTTTAGATCAATAATTGGATTACATTTTATAATAGACATCTGCTAAACGGCACCGGTGGTCTCGATGAACAACAAAAGGCCCCAATGGATCACATCGTACCTAAACAGGTCGTTCGGATCCTCAGTGAATCTTATTGGTGCCTCACAGCTGCAACAGAGGGAAGGAGGCGACAGCATTGTTCCCTGCCAACTGACAAACCACAAAAATCTGTGATAAATCTTTACATTTTATATATAAGTGTGGCGTTAGTGCACCTAAAAATTGTTACCTGCGGCTCTTTTTAAATGTTGCCTCTGTAGTAAAGAATATACTATTTCAATTACGGGTACAAGATCTAAAGAAACGATCCAACCTTCCGCACATGCGCCATTCTTAATCTCAATACTCGGGTTTAATCCAAGGAAATGATGTCCGTTTCTTGCTCGCGAGCTTTTCATTATTGCTTTACCACTGTTTTTACTATTGGATATGGGTTTTGCAGTAATATTTGTTTAAACAGGTTTACCATAAAGGCACAAAGTAGCATTTTGCACTGGAATTAACTACTATACATGCAAAAAATACGTTTAGTTTTCCGATCGCTTCGATACTCGCGAAAAACTTTTCTAGGTTCGGTAAATGGGCCAGTAAACGAACCCTTTTTCAAAGCAAAATTTAAAAAATATACTTGGTTTCTCGCTCACTTCGGTCGCGAGGAGGTTCCTTCCACTGTATTTTGCGACCAACTGTAAAATCACATCCGTAAATCTACCCCGGTAATTCTACAGTCAATGTCTGAATCCGCCACCGCGGACGCCCTATCACCGTTCGAAAATCGTGGTTGTGTCACTGGAGGCATCGCTGGTGTACAGGAGAGAGGTCTCGAAAATTAGCCTTAGCTCTGACAATTTTTTTCTGATTTTTCAGTATTTCTATAACAAAACGGCCAACGTCACGTTGAGGGGAATAACAGGTGAATAAGTTGATTTTAAAACGTGAACCGCATGGTGAGGATGAGCCTAAGACTCCACTTAAGCCTAAAGCCAAGTCTATTAATCTTCTTAAGAATGAAATACTGGAAAGATAATCTTATGGCTTCTCAGTCGCTTGAAGGACATTAGTCAGGTCACCTTGCTAGAGGGGGTTACTGCAAACAACCGAATAAGAGGGGGCCTGATATTTATTTGGCCTCTTCAGAGGGACCCCGCTGTTATTCGGTTACGAACTGTTATTTATTTGTAACTCGCCCTTCGTCGCCGCCCTTCGTTACTTATATATCCGGTATTGCAAGTATCCGTGGAATTAAACGTTGATTTGTCTTTTCTCAAAAAACTGAACGATAATACAAGGTTATGCGTAGGAATGTACTTTCAAAACATAAGTGGGCATTAAAACTTTCCTCTCTCTTATTCGGGTAACTACAGTAAACATTTTTCAGGAGGGCATACAAGGATTTTCTATCACTTTACATGCAAGGTTGAATATTTCCTGTGGGGGATAAAATTCTTCCAAGGGTGCTGAGCAGCCCTAGCCTCCCTTTGACTGCGAGCTCGTGTAACAGATTTTACTAGAACAACCTTCTGTATTTTAGAGGTCAAAAAATTATTACATGATGTTATATTCATATGAACTGAAATCCTGCCTACGCTCATGCCCAAGACACTGAGATTACTTTACGTTGATTTTGAAGTCATCCCTTTATACACTAGGTAATGGCACTGAAACTTATTGTTAAATTGTTTTTGCTGGACTAAATACTGCAGTATATTCTCTCACGATGCAATACGCTATTTTTAACAATTTTCAGCAACATTTGTTATAATTTCCTACACTAAAAACATCTGATGCCGTGCCTTACATAGCATTTAAAAAGCTATTTTAAGATACATTATATTTACTTAAATCTTGATTCATTTTTTAGAAAATAGACACAGTTTTGTCTTACTTTTTTTACACAACACAACTTGTACACTATTTATCCTCCCATCCGATTCGACAAACAAAAGACAATTTTTATAATGTAACTGAAATTGTGTCAAAGAATTGTTTTTTTTAAAAAAACATACAAACAATAGAATTGTGATAAAGCATAGAGCCGTAATTCTTGCCAAAATATACAGTGGGAAGAGCAACGCTGCAGGGCGTTTTACACTATGCATATAACTCTTGCTGCACAGTTTTCCCTTACACTTAAGGTTTTGGCTTCAAGTTTTAGACAAAGAAATAAACCGTAAGCCTATTCATAGTATATGCCTAAGCGTAAAATGTGAGGAAGGTCTTAATTTATAGGAAACGATCTTATAGTTTCAGTCCAGTGGCGTGCCGAAGAATTCAGTCTAAGGACGGGGCGGCAATGAAACAGTCTAAAATACTTGTTCTTAATTTAGAATTAGCAAGCCAGTAAACCGTGGTTTAATAAAACACTTTTGTAACCTGCCAAGTTTAAATGCGGATATGAGGGTCGCGCTATTGCTGCCCCTCGCTCAGTAGGCCACTGGTTTGGTAATTATAATAAGTCCAGCAGGCTTTGATCAACGCGGGGTTTAATGTGAGACGTACTGTATATCAAATTTAACAAATTACAAACGTTATGTTTTACTTTATGTTGAATAATTAGCGTATAAGCATAAACTAAGACATTTATATATATAAATATATATATATATTTATATATATATAAATATATATGTAACCTATAAATGTTCCTATAAGCATTGATGACGAAACAGACAAATTTGTTTAGAGTATTGTTTGATATGAGAATTAAGCTGAATGCAGGATTGAGGACAAAGAGTTGCTTGCTTAGACTGCTTAGAATTAAAAAAGAAATCTATGTACAGTGAGGACAACTCTATTACGTGCGATTTCATTTCTATTATAATGACTTTGCAAAACCGAAGTAAACATTGGGTTTTTTTGTACAGTAAACAAAGTGTAGTAGCGGACGGCGTTTACAGGGAGAATTTTTGGTTCTTTGCCCATCACAAGACGTCTAAGGAAAAGCTACGCTATTTTGAAAAACGTCGTAGTATTCAGTTCCTCATGAGTCATGACATCGCCTGATAAAATTCCACAACCAAATTTGAATTTTAATTCTATATTTTAAAATAAAAACGAAGCTTTTGACAACGACATTTTTTTAAATAAATATGTTCAAGGTAAACTGACAATGCTGACTCGAGTGGTGCTAAATTTTTCACGACCATTGATTTGGTTCATGAGTTATGGTCAAACACCTCGACTCAGATCAGCGACTCTGCGTTGAATGTTACATGATAATTAACATTTTATTATACAAATTTTACCATCAACCAATAATAATGAACTGTTTTAATGAATATCTGATGCAAATATAGGCAAATGTTAACTAAAAGCGTCTGCATAATAAGTCTCAAGTTAACCAATAACGTAAGCCTATTGAGCCTTAGCCTAAACCTAAGCCAACGCTGCGCGGTCTCTGAGTCCGTCAGCATCTCTGTCTTAAAGTGGTCAGGCCTCTATAATTAACATGGGCGAGAACATCAAATCTTTTTATTAGCAACTAATGTTCAGTGAGAATTTAAATTCACATCGCTAATACAAGAATACTTTCTTACACTTACAAATCTATGCTTATATTCTCAAATGCGTATTGCAATAACCACCAGTTCAGGAGTGGAATTGTTGTAAATGTATTAAAGGGGCTGACTAACCTCATGAAGTATGAGTTGCAGAGCGAAGCGATCAAGATGCCAGACACATTTTTTGTGCTAAACGTCATGAAATTTGTTACAGGAAAAGCTCGGGGCGACATTATTGGCAGATTTAGCTCCCTTTCAAGCCCACCTAATACATACGCATGCTAGTTAGCTTGAGGTTTCAAACACACGAACTATAGCAGTTGCAGATCTCAAAACGGGCACTGAAGTAGGTGATTCTAATCTAAAAAATTCGCTAAATTGCGAAGCTTACCATTAAATAATTAAATTATCACATGCGCTATCACCAACTGGTGATGGGTGCTAAGCTCATTTAAGAATATATACTGGCACATGAAGAAAAAGTTTCAGATCGAGCAGTTAATATTTCTCTTATATTTATATCTAGCTATCAGTAATGAATACGAATGGTTAAAAGTGGAATTTTTAAAAAATTTGTATTCTATAATCTATTTAAAACCTTTCTAATTACCTAATATAGCCGAACTTAGTTATTGAAGCAAGACTGTCGTTCACATTTAAATAATTTTATATAGAAACAAATGAAAGATTTATGCAGCTTAGCCAAGTATTTCTGTGAAATGCCAGTTTCCAATGTTTCGTGCTTTTCCCTACATCAAGCTTTTTGAAAAGTACATAAACTATGTTAGAGCCAAGAAGGAAAATTTATCCAATAATGTTCCGGAGGTCCGAATCAGTTGGAAGGTTACTGCTGTTAATGGTTGGAATTATAACGGTTCCAAATTTTACGTTTGGGTTGGATTTATTGGTAAGTGGAATACCAACAAAGTGTGAAATAATTAGACAAATGTATGCAGCTGAGTGCATTCTCTGTATGAAAAGAGAATATATGCGGTGCGCACTATCTATTGCACAATCTCACAAAGTATACTTTTCAGTTTTAAAATATATTTTCCAGATTCGTGAAAATCAACTGCTAGAACGTGAATTTCCCATTTTCGGAGTCAATTTTTTTTATTTCATGGAGCGAATTTCTCAATTTGATAAATTAGTTTTCCTGTTATACATCACAAAATACAGAAAATATGTTTTCGAAATTTTAAATATTAATGACTTTCCCAAGTTATTCAAGGATGGCTTTCAGTTGGTGAATTTCTAGACTTCACAAATAATTTTCTTAAACTGAAATTACTTTCGATATCATGGAAGTGACCTTTCTTATTTAACAAAACGAAAATCCCAAATTCCCAATTTCTTAAAAAATTCCGCTAATTCCAAAAAGTGAACTTTCAATTTAACGGAATTTTTCAATTTTAGGAAATGGAACCGACTGCAATCGCTACTACTGGAACAATAGACGTCAATTGGACGTCTCGCATTCCGATTCACAGCGGATATTTTCAGTACCGGTTGGAGTATGATCCCCCCATTGGTGAACCAAACACCCACACGATACTGATGGGAGAAGAATGGCGACACGCCGAGGTAAGCATGATAGAGCTGGTGATAAATTTAAATTTTTACACCTGAGATTTATGAAACCTTTTCGTATTTTAGTTTTGAGAAAATTCTCTAAAATTATTGGTCGAAGTTTGGCCCTGATGGTTATAAAAAACATTCATTTAAGTCCGTACTCGGAACGCAATTGGTGCCTTGCTATGCCCTATAGTACGGCCATTTGGGTTTGACATTAGTTAAGCATTTGTTGAATACAAACAAATTTCAATTTACAACTTTTGAAAGGTTTACCAAAGGATAAACTTTTGACATAAGCCATATCGGTTGAAACTATTAAGTTTATACAGTGGCGTGGCCAACGTCTCGTTAACTGAATTGTTTTGAAAACCTAAACATTATTTTGGAAACTAAAAGGTTATACCCATTTAACATTCTGAATTTTACATCGCAACGAATACTTCTTGCTCTCTATAATCACTCGAAGAAATTTTTTTACTTGGGGTAACGCAGTTTCGAAATGTAGTCCAAGCTGCAGTCTTGTTGTATGCATCGATATCGTTATTGCAGATAATGAATACTTTACCTGGAACTGAGTATCATATAAAAGTGTATGCGTTTTTGGTTGGTGTCGCTCGGGAAGATCTCATTCTCGATGTTACATTGACAAGCAGTAAGTGTAGTTCAAGTTTAATACACCACAAACTAACAAAAATGCAATTGCAAGGCCCTAAAAATTATTGGGCGCCCCAAAATATCATTTCCGCGGACGCAACTGAAAGGAGCTACTTCAGGTTAAAACAAAACAACCATGCCGGTTGAACAAATTTGGCCAATGTGTAGAACAAGGTTAACCGTACTGTAAGCATATTGCCAAGCTAAGCTTAAGTGTAAGAATAAGGTTAGGCCTAAGCCTGAGCCTAACGAAACAATTAGTCTAAAGCTTAAGCTTACCCCATTGTAGTGCCACAGAAAAACATTCAGCCCCTGATCTTTACATGGCCAAAAATTTTGCGCCTTCAGCACAACTAAATTTAACATCCCGTTTACTCACGTTTGTTTAGTTTTTTGTTCGCTTCGCTGGCGAAGTTTGTTTTCTAATATACTCCGCCTCCGTGAAAAAGGATACTTTTTGTGATTGGAAATGTTAAATTTTAAAATGTGCTTAGCAAATTTCTCAATCAAAATCTTAAAATCGTTCCGATGACGCAAAATGTTATGCAGAACTTTAGCTAAAAACATACTTATTGTGAGCTTCCGATGAGCAATTTACGTCGCAAAGTTTTCAGCCCGACACGACTGTGGACATGCAGTACCTCTGAATCTGTTCGTAATGCACAATGCATAAATTGCTAAATTGTACAATTTTTGTTATAGCTGATTCGTTTCGACCCCGGCAGATATCAGCAACTCAGGTAGACGGCAATCGGCTGGAAGTTTCCTGGCTTCCTGCTCTAGAAGAAACAGCATACTGCCCCCTTCATTGGCTTGACGTTATCGACCGGTCTCAAACTGTTGCTTCCCACGCTGCCCGAAGAGGCACCCGCTATCTCGTACCAGACGGCAAAACCACGACCCGCATTGAATTAAACCGGTTTCCTGGCCGATTTATAGAGGTAAGATTTGTTTACTTTTGGCTAGTATTGTGAACTATGCAACGCATTTATCACCAGTTGGTTATTGGTTTTGTAACTTTTGAACCAGAAAACAAAACAATAAAGTCAGTATTCTAAAGTTGCCAGATTTTCTGGTCGATTTTCAAGGTAAAAACTGTAAATCTTCGTTCTTTGTATTTAAAAATTTGTTTTTTCGTTTTCATTATTTTTATTATTGGTTTCATAGCTGTAGGAGCCGTTTTTGAAATGGTTATTTTCTTAAAATTGAACCAAAGATGACGCTTTTACATGATGATTTAACGCTAAAATACGTTTCGCTTTTCGCTCGTTTCGCTCGCGAAGGTTCTTTCACCAATAAATATTTGTGTCACTAGCGAACTCAAATGGCACACCCAGGTTCAATCTACGTAACCACGATCAAATGCAGTTTTTGTTAAAATTTACTACTTAAATTCCGTTTGGAATACTTTTTGCTCGCTTCGCTTGTGGCCTTATTACTATTATATATTTATATATACATATATGTGTGTATATTCTAGATCCCCTGCTGTTCATCGTATGCCACCTTCGTTTTCGGATTAGCTTTTGGGCACCTGGACAAATATTGATTAGCACAGCGTATTAATTCCTTGTACTTTTATATTAATTTTAAATCGATTCAAAAACTGTGGTTACATTGTCGCCTGGAACTCTCACCAGGGCGTCACTCCCAGATCCCAGACTCCGTTGCTAGCCATAGTGGCCCCGGCAGTCTCAAATGTGTTCTTACGTTCCTGGGTTTGTTGCGCCCTATTAATTGCAATAATAGTGAAAAGAGTAAAATTGTATAAAATATTTTATTAAAGTTGTTTGTAATTTCAGCTTATGGTATATTGTACGGACGGCGAAAAACGGCTTAACAAATATCCTGCCTCGATAATTGCAGATCTCAGAAGTAAGTGAATGCATATGGCAGTAATTAGCATTACACAAGTGCAACGATATTCGCTAATGAATACAACTGGTCCGAAAGAAAAGTGCAGGCGATGGGCATTAGGTTATGCTTTATTTTAAGCACATGTTCAGTTTAAGCTTAGGGTTACACCACCAGCGGATCTATAGGGAGGGGCGAGGGGCGTATCATCTCACCATTAGAAAATTTTGTGTGATCAAATTGCGATCTGGTAATTTTTAACGTCTCACAAAATTGGGACATGTATAATGGCATGCAGCAAAAATTGCGTGTCATAACTTTTGCCAGCCCGCCCTGCCTCCGTTAGAAATTTCTGGATCGGTCACTGGTTTGACCTATCTTTAGGCTTGCACTATGCTAAAGGCTTAATCAACCAGAATTTTGCAAGACTTGTTAATCAGGCAAATGAGGCTCTGTACATTCAAAAATTAAATATGCTTACAATTGAAACGATAACATACGTACACCTGTAAGTTTTTGAATAAATGAGTGTTAAATGCTGAGCATATGTGATCTTCAAATCGTTAGCCGCTAAACGTGTTTAATTTGCTGTATCGGCTTTGCTCACTGAACTAAAATGAACTTCGATTCTAGAACTATAATATGACGTGTAGAAGAAGTAACAAACACCCGTACAGGTGTGGAAAATTTCTTATAAAACAAAATATTAATTTTAGAACCCAAAGACGTTGAAAACTTTCGCATTCTTTCGTTGGAAACGAACAAAAACAATCATCGGGCAGATATCCGTTTAATATGGGACTGGCCAGTGGAGCTGTCCGATCCGGAAGTACCCATAGAAGCGTCTCGATTCAAAATTGTTGTAGCTTTTGCGTCACAAAATGTAGGTTTGGCGTGAAAATACGCAAATTCTGGCAAAGTCGTAGCAGTGAAACTCATGACCCTGTAACCAGAGGACGCAAAAGTACTCAGTCCTCAAAAATAATTTGACCCATGCCGTTAACAAAAGTTTCAACTTCGCCTGCAAGTCGTTTGAAGTACTTGTGTGCCTGTCTTGAAAAATTTTCATCCTCAATCTAGTGTGTTATGCTGAGTATGGCTTGGAAACTCAACATTTTACAGATTTTGAGCACAGTACTTGGTAAACCGAACTGAGTGTGGCAATAATAAATATATGTTTTAATGAACACACTCACATGCCCCGTACCGGTTTTTCCAGCAGTTTAATAAGATGGTTTAAAAGCACTTTCCATTGGTAACACATAAACCTTTCTTCAAAATTTTAATACAACGTTACTTCCTTTTGCAATATCATGACTACGCCGCTGTAAGGTCCATACCGATCCTGGCTAAACTGACATACCAGAGTTCTAAACAAAAATTTAGGATACGCACTTGGCTGCTGCCCTGTAAACTATTTCATAAAACAATCGTGGTATTCTTCAGGTTACAAGTTGCAAATTTAAAGCATAGCATTCGTTGACTCCATCACTCGTAAAATTCAGCGGTCAGCCAGAAAACAAAGTATTGCTAAAGAATGAATTGTCCTTTTCAAAACAAAGCTGATATTAAAGTTTAAAAATTAAACACTGAAAATTGGAATTGTGTTTTACAGGATTTCGATGTACACGAAGAACTTAAAGTTCGCGACAAAAGCCCAATGCTCATAAGCGGATTACTGCCATCGCATCAGTATATGTTTATCGTCTATAACGTATCAGAGTTCGGAGTTCAAAGTGAAGGTGTTCAGCTGTACGCAACAACGCGTAAGATTAAACGATAATGTGTTAGCACATTTTAGGGCTGATATTCTTAAGCGCCGAGCAACCTCGCCGTCTAAGGCTTAGGCTTCGATCCTTGGTTTACTTCAATGGTTGTATTTCAAATATTTTTGAATCAAATAATAAACTCGTTGATGAAAACAATGAAATTTCTTTAAGGACGGCTCGTCTCCAACTCGGTGCGAACGGCATCCTCCAATCACGTTAATCGATCACAGTATGGCTATACCCAGGCAAATTCCATAAAAATTTAAATATCGTTTAACGCGTCATAATGGTCAATTGAAGCCCGATACTGCTTGATTTTACAAAGTCCGAAAACGAGAATATAAAAATTGAAAACCATTTGTAAATTCAACCATCTGCGGCCCAAGTTTGTTCTAAACGAAAATGAAAAGTTGGCTTCACCAATTTCGACACCCGGACCAAGCAGTAAAATAGATTACGCATTACTAGTAATGTGGAACAACGCTGCGCCGGACATCGCCTCGCAACACATAAAAAATTTACTTTTATTTATGATGCACGGCGTTATGCGGCACAGAAATCCATAGCGCTAAAGATACTTGTCGTGCATCGCTGTCCGTCGCCGTGTTATATATGTCGTACGCGAGCAATCGGTAATTGGTACTGACGGCCGACGGGGTTCGGCGAGATGTGACATTATATTTGGAAAAAGTCTAAAAACCACCTATTGTTTTAGCTCCAATAATTTCATCGAAAATACTAATCGATAAAATCGGTCCAAATAGTGTTCAAGTGACCATCGCACCTCCAACGGAAGGCCCCGATGCCCTGTTCGATCGTTACATATTGTTGTTTTGGCTCAACGAATACAATAACCGCACCATTCATAGGACCGCAGGATCAAGGCTGTAAGCGGTTATTGCTAAGCCAAAGTCTGAGCACTTCCCTGAACCTAGTGCAAATGCGAAATCTAAACCTGAAGCTCAGACAAAGCCTGGATTCTGGCAAAACCATCCCGGACTATTAAAGCGACGCCTAAAGATACGCAGAACTTCAAGCTTAATTCCATGTATAGCCTTTTAAGTGACCTATGTTTATGTTTAAAGCTAAGACAAGGCCTTGACCAGCGTCACCATAAAACATACACCTTCTGATATTTATTTTGCCTCTCCAGAGGGTACTCCCCTTGTTGTTCGGTTACGGACTGTTATTTGTTTTCAACCCGCCTTCCGCCGCCCTTCGTTATGATATATATCCGGTACTGCAACTATCCGTTGAATTAAACGTTTATTTGTCTTGTGTCAATAGCTTGAGCAATCATGCAAGGTTATACTTAGGAAAGTACTTTCAAACTTTAAGTACGCTTTAAAGACTCTAACTCAATTTGATTGGGTCCTGGTATCATTTATGCACAATTAGGAATAACTGACCTTCATGGACTCTAATTAGGCCTTTGGGACTCTATCCGCTTACGGACTCTTATTAGGGATGCGGACTCCTATTGAATGCACTCAAAATGGGGACCACCTCTTATTACCCCACACCCTCTTATTCGGGTCAGTACAGTAAATCTAAAAACATAAGACTGAACCAGAGTATATGCCTTACAAAAACAGCAGGCAACACTTATTGTGTGAGATACAGCTTTTCTAATGAAATTCCATTTTGAACATTTTTAAATTGAAAATTTTAGAGATCCAATATTGTTCGACGATTTGACACCGCGCACAACGTACGTGATCAATTTGTTTACTGAATACAAAGGCAGCCGAAGCCGGCCGGTTAATGCCGTATTTACAACGTGTAAGTTTCAATTTTTTTGTCGATTCTGTTCCGATGCCGATTTTTATTTTGAAATTTTGCCGATGACGGACCGATGCCGATTCCAACAAACAAATTAAACCGAAATAATATCAAAATGAAGAAATTAGAAATTTGTGAAAGCTCCAAAGAAGTTTTAACGATCAACATGTATGCATTCTCAGTGCATGGGCTACCACCCTCTACTCATTCCCTAGAAAGACCACCGAGGGCATATGGGGACAGTTGAAAAATATAATTCCATTTATTTTAAGAACCAATGAGAAAACATTTCCATTTTATTCGCACGAGCACGTCCACGCTGCTCCAGCTTTTACTCATTAATGATTGCATGTAATTTTTCTACAACAAACTAACCGAGTTTTATGAACAATTTTTAAATAACAGTGCAATTTATTTAAAAAACTCTGTTTCACTAAAAACGAACATCAAACACGCAAATGGTATTCACCCCTACCCACATCAATGTTTTAGAATGTGCCAAAAACTATTAGGAAAGTGCATACAGACTTTGATTTGGAAGTTGTGCTAAACCTTACAGGCGTGGCAAATATTTTCAACGGCGGGCTAAGCACCTCCGGTCCCCTTATTTACGCGCTCTAAGTGATAACTTGTACCCAACTATAAGATAATCCTGCCAGGTATTTGTATTTTCAGTACCACCGCAAGCTGTCACTTTAGCCCCATCACGTGCCATGGAATTGCCACTCTACAAACCACCAACACCAACTACACCAACAAGTTTCAATCTCCCCCAAAATCTTAAAACCAGTCAGCTACAGGGTCGAATCGGATTGATACCCGAAGAGTTCGTGTCTCTCACCCAGGTACCACGTCAAGATTATACTGGCTCTCATTTAATAACAGCGCTGGCCCCTATAATTACACAAAATTCAAAATCTACCAATCAAAATCAAGCTGCTTCCAACCGTAATCATTCATTAGCTATTTTTGACGACAGCAAATACGCGAAAAAACTACCCGAGAAAGTATTTGTTCAACCTAATAGTCAAGATATGGATAGAGATGAAAATAAACCGAAAATTGGAGGCCTTATTACCAGTTCGAGACCGCTTAATGATTACGATTTAAGCTTAGCTGAATTAACATCTCAGCCAGAGGCCGTTTCTGAACTGCAAAACGAAATTGTCGGATCTAAATCGGGCGTGTACGGAGTAACACCAGTGGCAACAGGTCGTTTTACTGCCGAAGACACTGAATACCCATGGTCAGAACCTCGTCCATTAGCGAAAACGAACACCACTCAATCGAATGAAAGCCTATCTAAAAATGCTTCAGACCGAAAAAAATTAGAAAGTAAACCCAGCAAAACACGCTATTCACTACCTAAAGCGAACAGAACTTTGCAACTTAGCTCAAAAAATCCAAAGAAATCTGACAAACACAGTCTAGAAAGGGCCAAAAATACTACTAAGACGTCGCTACCACAAAAATTACTAGCAACAACAACAACAACAATTAATCCAATATTTGTCGGATACGGTACAGATAAATACTCGCAGTACGATTTTTATGAATTTTTCAATCCGAAAAATTCAAATTACTTCTATCGCGAATACGACGCTGAAAATGTCGACGATGTAAACGAAGCGAGCACACCGGATAACAGCACAATGCACGAGAATAAGCCTAAGCTTGAACCTGAACTTAAAACCGATAACGAAACTAAAATTGAACCGCAGCCGCCTCCTGACATCTCAGAAGATCGCGTTAGAGGAAGCCATCGGCAGAAGGCTGAAACACAACCTCCTCCTCACATTCCACTTGATGACACTTTTCCTGACAGCCCACGAATTTCTGGCGTACCACAACCAAGACCTATTGACTCCTTAACCAAACCTGAATCCAAATCTGAACGAGAGTTCAATTTTTCTGCAACAAGCGAACCTTTTATATCAACGAGAGATGAATCCCAACTAAAAGAAGAAATATCATTGCCAACGCCAAAATCTTCGAAAGAAACGTCACAATCACACGGTGAAAATTTTGCGGAAACTGTCACAGATCAAGGTCCAACGAAGCAAAGTAGGGTCCCAGTCGTGTTAGGTGAGCCAAGCGGAACTTCTGGCCGAAATTTCAATGCCGAAAATAGCACTTTTAGTCACGAAAAGTCCATAGAAAGCAAGACACAAATAGCGCTTGACGATGGAAACAAAGACTACAATACAGATGATAACAGCAGCAATCAGTCGAAAAGTGAGAAGACAGAACGACGCAAAGAACCTCGATTTCCACACACAAATGAATTAAAAGCAACAAAAAACAATGGTACGACAGATATTTCGACTGCAAAAGAAACAACAGTAACAAAAACTGCAACAACAACCACAACAACAAGCACAACTACAACATATGAATTCACTACAACTCCAACAACGGACGCAACACAAATAACAATCGATTATTCAGATAACGATTATTTTTATTCCGACCGAGAAATCCAACGTCTGCTCGCAAACACTAAAAGCAACAACAACGACAAACGTGAAAAAAACCGTGGGAAACTTCATAAATGGCACAAATCCAAACCGAAGTCGGCATCAAGTGCAAAGAACGAAAATCAGACAAATAACGACAAATTTTCTCACGGTCAGGAATCTGGCAAAGACGGCAACAATTTCAAAAGGAAAAACTACCGCAACAAAGAAAAATGGAAGCCAACGAAGGAAAAACAGCAAAATCGAAAAAACAAGAAGAAAAAGAAATTGCCACCACCACCACAAACTACAAAAACAACAACAACGAAGCATCCAGTGGGAATCGGAGACTATTGGTGGTTAGCGTCGACCAGTGACGCACCGACAAACAACCGGATATATCATTGGGATTTGAAACCGCAACCTAACTCTGAAGCTGACGGCACAACAACCCAATCCAGTTCATATCGGATAGAAATACCAAATTTCGACGAAGATGATTCGTTCATCCGAAATCCGACTGGAATTTCGGCAGTAATCCGGTCGAATAGTGTCAAATTGATGTGGAAATCAGTGACGACCTCAAAATCAAAGTTTGCCACCGAAAATGCTCGGAAAACAAACAAATCCAGTTTTGGCGACAACCATCAAAACAGTGACGACTACACAGAAGATGAACTGTTCTATCCGGTGTATACGCTGGAGTAAGTTTAGAAACATGCTTCACAGCGAGGGGAAAGACAGGTGAGATGTTTACACCTGTTGTCCTCAAATAATTTGATACGGTAAGAAAATTCATATCCCTCATTACGTTTGCTCCTCAAACAATTTATCTTTAAGCCATTCTGGTCCGAAATTTATGAGCGTCTTATAAACATAAGTACGCATGGAATAGCCAGGCTTTGATGTCTTGTTCTGTTTAATGATAATGAGCTTCGAAATTTAGTGTATACAGTGCATTACTGCATTTCGTTTACCCTCTCTATGAGTAGAGTCTAAAACAAGCAGCTTCTAAATTTCGCTTGTTTGATGACCAATGACCAACTTGCGCTAGGTGCTACATACAGTTGAGAACAATGCTGCTCTTTTAGAGCTTTTATTGCTATACTCTACGTAATTTTGGTAATACAATTTCAGGTACGCAAACGGACGTGAACAAACCATCTCCGAAATTGCCGGTCGTCACTGGACTGTACTTCCAGATCTGGAGCCGGCAACCGAGTATACTTTTACTGTTAATGGAGCCCGACTCGAAGTACCGCTAACTCGAAAATTGTCAACGTCAAATAAAAGTTTGTAGTTTAAAACTTTAATTTTGAGTTTTTTTTGCGAAAACAATTTAATTTTTTTAATTTTAAAAATGAAACTAGAATTCCGGCCAAGCGTCCGATACTAAATTTTCAACCGGAGAACAGAGATTAAATTAAGAAAATGACCCATTATTATATTAATTTTGTCGTTTTAGTTATCGGATGAAGTAAAATTGGTGTGTGGGTCCATTAGCAATTAGTACTACTTAGGCCAGTTGCCAACTCACCTTGCTGCGGAGGACTAAAAAACCTTTATAAGGGGCATACAAGGGTTTTCGATGACTTGCAAGTAACGTCGAAAATTTTTTAAGAGGGCGAAAATTTTCCCGTGTGCCCCTTTTGGCTGGCGGGACCGGTTCGGCATGACGCGTAGGAATTGAACACATTTCAACATTAACACTGCTCTAACTGAAACACTAAAACAAGTACAAAATAGACCAAAAACTTATGCGTCCGTTGGTAATTCTTCGTCAAACGCTTATCAGCCCTGCAGCAAACCAAGGGTGCAGGCGAAAATCCAGGCCCGCAAAGAAAACTTTTAACGACTCTTGCACACTTTCCCTCAACCTTTTTTGTAACGTTTAGGTTTAGTCTGGGGCTTAGTCTTACGTAGCGGTTTAGGCAAAGGTTTACGTTAAGAAACACTTTTGCGTGAACCTAATCTTGCGTCTGCAGGAAGGAAGTGTATAAGAGCTGATATCTCGATGCATCTCTAAAACGTTTTTTACACCTTCTGACATGTTGTGCTGTCTACGCACCTGGTTATATCTGCAACCTGTTAGCAACTTCTAAAATTGTAGAAAGCCTACTACCATGGCGTGTCGATTCGTCATACACAACAATCACTCTTGGATTCACGAAAGATTTCTTTCCTGTTACCAATGGACCAATCGCAAACTGGTCAATTGTGGTTACTGAAGACTATAATGTTAGTTTAAAATTTAATTTTCTTTTGTTTATGAATTGAATTGATTATAAATTTGGAGATCAAAATTTTCCATGAATTGGTAACAAAAACATTATTGTTCGACCATTTACCAGTGCCTATATTCTAGCACATATCACAAATTGGTTATAAGTCGTGTAAACTAATTAGTTGTTCGATGAGTAAAAACGATCTCACGAAAATTCGTCGCCCGACAACTTGCAAACCGAATTTTTATACAGTTCTTCGCCCATCGTTATGCTTAGGCTTAAGATTACGCTAAATATTCTTAAATTTATTCATGGGCTGTAGGACACACTGTTACGCAACAAAGTACTAAATCACCACAAGACGTGAGAGCCCCTCGGGCTCGAGCGTCAAGCTCCTATAGCTCAATGGTGATGGTATACGCCTCCCACTCCATTCACTGGAGTTCGAATCCTAGCATAAAAGTAAGTCTCGGGTGAAATAGAAAATATTCATGTGAGAAAGGGTTAATATAACCATTGTATTCAATTTACGTTGCTATTATGTGAAATTTCAAGGTCCACAACTTTTGTAGTTCGCTAGCTTCGGAACCTATTACTATTAATTTGCTATAGGAACAACACACACTTGAAAGTCTGACGCTACATAACTGTTTTAATCAAATTTTACTTTTAGCTAGATGAGTATCTCTACAGTTATCCGACGTATGGCGAAGTCGAGCTCTACCTGATTTGGCCTCCTTATCAAGCTTCATTGGAATCGTTCAAACCTTTCTCAGATCCAGCTGAAACGCATACAACATTCACTGTGGGTAAGTGCTGACCGGTGGTCAGATCTAGGAAGATGGCGGATGTATTTCCCCACGCCCCCTGGCGGTGCTGAAAATTTTGCGATGCAAATAACTCGTCTGAAGCTGACAATGTATTTTCTAGCAAGTAAGCGAAAAGTATAACACAAGATTGCAACGCGAATTAAATAAATTTACGCTTTCGGCGCAATTTATCATACTTTAAAATATAGGAAAATTTAGGTAACGGGCTTTGAAATTGTAAAACTTTGAAACAGAAAATGTATTGTCGCATACCGCAAAATTCTGTATCTGCTGCTTGTTCTGACATTTTTTCAGGGTCTAATTTATTGTAGAGCTGTTAAATGTTTACTAAATGGCAAAAACTGTAGTTGTGGGAAGTTATAAATTTAAAATTGTGAAAAAAAATTGATGAATTATTGACATATTGGAACATTAAATAAAGAGTCGTATGACCTGGCGCTGGCTGGTCCGCGCAGACAGACGAAAAATATTTCACCCTCCACCGTAATGTCAAGAAAAAGCTTTTGATATCATTTGCTAAAAATGATTGGAAGCAAATTTGCGTCTTTAAAGCAATTACTAAATTCAAATAAGTAAACAATACCCACAGAATATCCGAGTTTCTCGGACGACCACCCCCCATTCCACTATGATGACTGCGGGACCAAAAGGAAACGTATTATTTTTGCAGGATCCGAAGAGGACTGTGGCGATAAATTGGTTAACGAGCTTTGTAACGGAGAATTGAAAGCAAACACGACGTATTATGTGAAAGTGCGGGGTTGTACATTAACGGGAATTTGTATGGAAACGGATTATGCTGAATTCAGTACGAACATGGACGGTAGGTTTTTAAAAATGCTTATTGAAAAACATTAACGTAAACTTAAAGCTACGAAACTTTACCTTTTTCGGCATGAACAGTTTCCGTTTCATTTGAAATCTGTTAATTTCAATTTACAATCTAGGCTCTGGCCATTTAGACGAGAAGTCTTCTACAGCCACCGCTCGACTAAAATAGCTCGACGCTTGAGCGCGAGAAACTTCTCATGTCTTGTGGAGATTTTGTATGGTACATAGCGTCAGGATGTAAACGGATAGTAAAAATAACGGAAACAGAATTGATATTGCAGTACAAAAATTTCCAAAATGTGTTATTTTTCATATATACGTGATTTATAGCTGGTCGTTAAAATAACAGAAGTTCCGTTATTTCTGCAACGGAAACGGACGCCGATTTTTAGCGGAAACGGATGTCCAGTTACACCCTGCATAGCGTACTAATTTTTAAACCCTGTGCATTGTGTGCTATTGCTTATTACATATACCGCTTGCCTTAAATAGTGTAGTCACTAACGCTCTATCAACCTATATAATTAAAGTTGAAATGTTCCACATACGGATTTTGGGCAAATTTCCAGCAATTAACTTCGTTTGCAATGTTTTCCTTTTAGAACACACACGTGATTCTTCTGTGAAAAGAAAGTTGGATGCAGACTGTTGCATATCCAAAAATTTTTGCGCACTGCGCAAAGCCGACTGATTAGTTCCATTTTAACAGCCAATATTTTAGTCATTTTTCAGTCGAATAAAAAGTTGTGTAAAATTAATGATTTCAGATCGTCAGGTGATATTCTTGAACCACGCATCGAGTGAAGGAAGCAGAAAGACTACCATCGCCATTAATGAAATATGTGTATCATTATTTATTGTAATTGTTACTATAATTGTTAATCTGCCTTTCAGTTGACATTAAAGCTTTGTTTTGAATTCTGTATAAGCCGTAATTGCAGCTGTGTGTAGCGCTTATCGCGAGTTTTCGTAAAATTTGAACCATTTCAAAGTGAAACTTTGAATCGTTAGCAAACCGTTAAACTGATTGATTATGAAGCCCGAGGTATAGGTTCAGAATTACGCTCCTGTTTGCCTGTAGGATAATGGCTCACAGAGACGAACCGTTTTTCCGTGGACTGCTATGAAGTAAGCTCAAGCTTTAGAATAATTTTTCGCTTTGGAATATGATTATACTACTCTTACGGCACTGATATATACATTGGCCCGGTAATTGTTTCTCTAACTGCATTTTCGTTAGCATTGGCTGAAATGTCACAGAAGAACCATATAGCAACATTCTCGGAATGAGGTTGTCCATGAGAATTTTGAAAATTATGGTGTCCATCAGATGAATTTGTGGGCCAATGTATAATAGACAGGGCGTTAACAGTAGCATAGGTATATTCCTATGCCTAAGCGTAAGAATGAGTTTATACCTATATCTAAGCCGAAGCCGAAACCTAAGCTGAAAAATTGGTCTAAAACTTTAGCCTAGAGTATTGCAGTCCCACAGAAAAATGTTTCGCCGATCATGTTTACAAGGGCCACTTTAAGTATCCGAACACTGTGTATATCCTACACATTGAGCCGTTTAGTACAAGGCACAAGCTGGAGTGTCGCATAAAAATGACCAACCCCAAATGTGACCGCCAGACAAACTTTCTGGCGTCACATTTTCATAGACTGTCGTATGAAAAAAGGTCCCTATTAAAATCCTACGGCCATTTCATGCGGTCAGTCTTATTCGGCACTATATTAAAATTATCCCCAGTGAAAAATTACTTCGAGCTGGCGAATAAAACGTAATGAAACTATAATTTAGATACTAAACTATGCAAACCAATCTTATCGCTTAATTTATGTTAAGAAAGCATCTGCTAGTGTATTGAATGATAACATATCGACGACGTCATCTGTCAAGGGTGTTATATTCAGCACATTTGTTTAGGAAGCAGCTCCTGCTCATTCCCGCTGCAACATTTGGCTATACTGAAACGGGAGTCAAGTCGTGTTTCATAGGATCAACATTTCACATCCATATTGTTCGCGTAAAAATTACAGGGGCCTCGTTTTAATGGAGATCATGTTTGGGAGGGTCATTTTTCCATACGTCACCGGATCAAAAGTATGGCGGATTATAAACGCGGTTTCTGCACCGGAGTTATTTTTAGCGCACTCATCCATTTTAATGGGTAAAAATTACAACTTTGAGAATCAGTTCTTTCCAGTGTTCTTCCTAATAAAGTCTAAAGCCTAAGGCGTAAAAGGGGCTACACCTAATCAAGCCTTGAACGTACTCTATTGCAGTTCCACAAAAAACTTCCGCCGCTGACCTTTACACGAAGCCAGATGATCTACGAGAATAATGTTTAGCGGAGATTGTGCACGAGAAGAATGCTAGGTGAAATTTTCAGTTCGTCTTTGAAGGAAAAAAATTCAGTTATACAGAATTTTAGTCAAGTTATACAAGATTGCTTCTAACTTCATCTCTGAAATAGTTTTAGCAAGAATAGCGGTCAGACAGATATCGTTTTATATCAAAACAGCTCCAAGCACCACACACAAAACAAGAACCCCACAACATTTGAAACCAAAAGCGAAAATGTCAATTTAGCTTAAGCGACCTCCTAAAACTTATACTTTTGTATTAGAACCTGTTCTATAGAAGGACGGCTCTGAAAATAAAATCTCTCAGATCTGGAAACCATAGTGTCAGCCCATGAATTCAATTCCGCCCGCGGTAAAATTTTTGTTTAACGTTGTACCGCGCTGCATTAAATTTTAAATAACCCCTTTCAACTATGGGCACGGAATTTTGTCAAGCGGCTGTTCTTTAATCTCGTTATCATTCGGTCTTAATTTAACTCTGAACTTGTGCAACAGATAAGATAACTTACGAGAAATACGTTAAGCCGAGTTTGTGTTTGCTTTGTTTTAGTTGAACTCTGTATTTGCATCAAATACAGTTTTACACTGCGGTTAGAATAAGTATTAAATCTAGGGTGTTACGGATACATATGTGTCAAAATTTGTGATTGCGGATATTTGTACTTGACATCCGCAGATGCTTTTCTCCTTCCTTTTAAAGCACAGATAAAATGAGTAGACTTGTTAATAATGAATAGTTATTACTACTCCGAAATTGATGTAGCCATAACCTTGTCAATCATTATTTGCCATTTTTACTGTCCCCTGACTCTTAGAATTGAGGCTAACTTGTGTCATTTTTTGCAGCGAGCACTCGCACACTTGCCTCAAGCGTCAGTTTCATATTACTCAGTGGTGATTGTAAACGACTCCCCGCCGTGAGAATGAGTTCCCAAAGCCGCTATTATTGTTTTCACACTGCAAAATGGGGTCGGTTGGGTGAGTCAAAATTTGAGGGTTTTCGGGGGGGTTTTGCTCCGGCAGGGTCGAATTCGGCTTAATGAGTCGCTCAGTGAGTCAAATTTGACTCTGGCGGAGTTTTTTTTTTTTTTTGTGTGGTGTGACGGCGTTTTTGGGGGGTGTCGATTTTGCTCTCCCTTTTTTTCTTTCCAACTAACATCAGAAAATTGTCGCTAAATTTCGAAAAGTAAAAATTTAGCTCCACAAAGCAAATCTGCTTTGATTAACCAACTTTCTTCTTGATGCGCCAATGCAAACTCTATTGAAAAGTTTTGTTGCTGAATGCTTTGTGTTCACTGCCGCAGCAAAACCAAAAGTTTGTATTAAGGTTCAGTACTAAAATAGTGTTTGGCTTATCGCTTATTCACTATTTATATGTCACGCGGTACCCATAAAAATTTGTGGATCCGCCACTTATTATTTTAGTACGGGATTTAATAAAAATTAATAAACAGCAGTCACCCATTACGGTTGCGCGTGCGGAGAACTTTACGATTTCTATTTTTTAATTTCAAAACCTGCAGAAAAGTTAAAGTTCCGAAATATTCAGATTACAACCCCTTGAACTTGGCTGCCCCCGAAGTGAATCTGAGTCATCTGTTTTTGTAAATTTTAGAATTTTAGACAGAATCGCAGCAGGAAATGCCGGAGCGATCGTTCGAGTTTGAAAATACTTTTGGAAAATAAATAAAACATTTTAATTACAAAAAGCTGAATTTTTTCATTTATGCGTAACAAAGGTTTTATGGAAGTAATATTGCATTGATTACAATAGCGAAAGTTACCCGTATATGAACACATGTATAATTAGGTCGTGTTCAAAATCTGGCGACAAAAGTCTAAGCATAAATCTAAGCGCAAGCGACCCCTACCGTTTGTGGCGTACCTCGGGGAACTTACTCGAAATGACAATTTGAGATATCTAGCTATGTTATTTGTTTCAAATTTGAAGAAGCTAGCTAAGTTGAGTTTGTTTATTATTTAAGGATTTTTTATTTAAAATAATATTTCTCAAAAATATTAAAAATAATTTGTTAGGCAAGCATGGGTCCATCGTTAGAATACCAACTGCGCTACGTTGTGATCATTACTTGCGCGATGTTGGGTTTGAGTTACGCGTGTTGCCCGTTTGCAAATAGTAGGTTTCGATAACAATTTTAAACTTAAAAAATGCAACGGTCGAACTGAATTGGTGTGTTTTTGTTACAAACGAATTTTTTAGTCTTACAAAAGCAACGAATTAAATTTGTTAATTAACAGATAATTAGTTGCATTTATTTCAATCCTATAACGCAAATACTTTGTGTTATTTAAGTGATACCTTATGAATAAGTATTAATAATTAAAATTTGGAAATGTTATTTTAGTGAGGCTTTTCTGTTAATTTAATATATAAGCCCTATAGAATGCTACGCTTAGCTACTTGCTTTTAGCAAGATTTTTCAACAATATTATATTTAACATTTCAGCCGCCCGATTTAAACGAGACCAACAAGAATGGAAACGAAAAAGTTTGGCGTCGCAGTCTTGTCAAGATAGCACAGATGGTAAATTTTTGCCAGTTATCGGTGGGAATCCAAGCAGAGCTACACAGCAAGCTTAACATGCAAGAGGGGGCGAAAATATTTCAATGAATCTGTGATGTTTCGAGTAATTTTGTATTAGCTGGGAAAGTTTCCTATGGTCGCTGAGCTCTATAGCTGCACAACCGGATGTTCGTTTGCGGTAAAAATTAGTGTCCCTGGTCATTATATGCACGTCTCAATTGGGTTTTCGAAACATGAAACATTTTAAAAAAATTTGTACTTCAATAGACGTTTTCCATTTTAGTTAGTTTCATTACTATCCGTTTTCGTTAGTTTTATCTGTTTACAACCTGCCGATCACAAACTGTGTTGCAACTAAAAATTGATGGTCTGCAGAGGGTTTTTGCACTAGAATGTCACGCTATGCATATTTAGCAAGTTACCTTCCCTGTTGATCAAGTAAAAAATATTACAGAACTAAATGACGAATTTTCCCATACTGTAGTAACCCGAATAAGAGGTGAAGACTGATATTTTTTGACTTCAGCTTTGGCCTTTTTGCACTGTAATTTGGACTTATGGACTCTATCCCCTGACTGACTCTAATTAGATATACCGACTGCTATTGATTTGAACTTAAACTCACAACCCATCTTTTATTCAGGTCATAACGCTACTTCTGTCACTTTGAGGTTTTAACCTGTTTAAGGTGTTGTGTTTGGCGGCTGTTACTCGTACTATGCGTTTGAATGGTTTTTTGCCGATAAATGTAAACAACAGTGCACAACAAGAAATACTGAGCAAGCGGATGAAGTTCAACCGACATTGACCCCACCTAGGATAACATGTACGGTGGAAAAGTGTGCCGGATTTCAAGATACGCAAGTGTACGCAACATGCAATTTTGGGTAAGTGATCCAATTCGTAATTAAACTTTGATATTTCAATGTTGAAAATTCCGCCTAAGCAAGAAAATTGTGACAATCTAGTCAAGTTCTCTCCTTCGACTGAAGGGGGAACCTCACATGATAGCATTAGTGTGAAAAACTACACTGTAAAAATGAGGAGTCAAATTGACTCTCTCGTAAACAGGCATTTCCTGACTACACACACTGAGTCAAATTTGACTCCGCCAGAGTCAACAGTGAATCGAATTTCACTCTGGCGGAGTCAAATTTGACTCAGTTTGTGTAGTCAGGGAAAGCCTGTTTCCGAGAGAGTCAATTTTACTCCCCGTTTTTTGCAGTGTACTACACCAGTAATTTTAGTTATATTGTTCAGCAACTTTTCCTTTCAATTTTGCAATGGTGGTTTATGCCGAGAGTGGATGACCACTCTTGGACAAGAATATGCCACTATCAGATTTCGTGTTGCACAAAATGTATCACCGTGTGTTGCGTTTTTGCTGTATATACCCCCTATTTCGGGGGTGGTGTAAATGACCCATGATATAATACACCTGTAATTCTAAGACTACTGTACTGACCCGAAAAAGAGGGGTAGGAAACTGATATTTATTTCTCTTCTCCAGAGTATACCCCTTGTTATTCGGTTACGGACTGTTATTTATTTTTAACCCGCCCTTGTTACCGATATATATTTGGTATTGCAACTATCCGTTGAATTAACCGTTCATTTGTCTTGTATCAAAACCTTGAGTGATAATGCAAAATATTCCTAAGAATGTACTTTCAATACTAAGCATGCTTTAATGTTTCGAATTCAACTGTATTTAGTGCTGGAGTCATTTATGCACTACAATTTTGGATAATTGACATTTGTGTTGTCTAATTAGGGTTTACGGACTATCCGCTTACGAACTTTTATTAGGGATACAGACCCGTATTGATTGGGACACAAAATGGGGATACCATCTTATTCGGGCCACTACAGTAAACAGAGTACTTTTTGTCCATTAGAGTATTATGTATTTCTTTTGTCTGCGCAACTTTCAACCCAGCGCTAAATAAGGGGTCGGCCAAAACGCAACGTGCGCTGGGTACATTCTTTTCTACATAGAATGTACGCGGTTGCACTCTAGTATAAATAATCTAGCAAGCAATTGTTGCTGTATATAGCTTTCTAATCAAATGACACCTAATTGCATACTCTTGTATGAATGTAATCCTTTAGATGACAATCATCAATTTGCAGTTTTATAATGAATTGCTGGTTCAGAATTAAGCTTTCGATTGAATTGTGCTTGCGCTTAAATTCATGCTTATTGTTCGGAACCTGTTATATATAAACTTAGATTTCAGTGCACCCCAAGCTTGTCGCACAACATCACATTCGCCAGAAACGGTCCTTGCAGAATATCGTAATTCATGCCTCCAAAGACCGGCATTTACTGACAACCTTGAAACGGGTAGCGGAGAAGATGCCATGGATGAGTCGACGGAAACAGAAATTGATTAGAACAATTATTGTCTTTGATGTTTTACATTTGTGCAGTTGCGCGCACTCAGGTTTTTTCGGTAGGAAAGACTTTTAAAGCATTCTTTGCGAGGTGCCTCTTCTATTTTAGATCACTGCCTCACCGTTGTTTCTTTGTTAGATAACATTTTTCTTATCATTTTTCTACTCGATTTTATTAACTGACAGACACATTGAACATGCTATTTGGTTTATGCCAGAGTGTAACCGGATATTCGTTTGCGATAAAGATCAGTGTCTGTTTCCGTTACAGAAATAACGGAAGTTCTGTTGTTTCTGCGCCCAAAATTAGTTAAAAAATCACGTATATAACTTGCAATTTCTCAGAAGTGAAAATTACAAAATTCATCCAAAATCGTAAAAAATTTCGGTGCATCCGCTATTTTTTCTTAAAAGATTTACATAGCACGGCGAATATTTGCATGTCTCAATTGTGGTTACAGCAGTAGAAATCTTCTTTGAAACTTTTATACTTTAATATTCGTTTCCATTAGTTTGATCGCTATGCGTTTCCCGTTATTTTTACTATCGGTTGACTCTGGTTTATACGATTGTATATATTCGACTATTAAATTTTTAATAAAAAAATCGTGAATGGGTTTTCCTTTAATTTATTTGCAAAAAATCCCCCTCGAGCCCTGAAGCCTTTTGAAACTCGGGTTTCGGTTCTGCAATGCTTCTCCTCATAAGCTTAAGTCTACGCCTAAACCTAAGGTTGAGCCTAAGTTATATGCGAAAATCTGAAAATTTTGAACCCTACCTGCGTTTCAAAGTGCACAATTGCCAGGGTTTTTAGTAAAAGTCTGAATTTTTGAGATAGACAAGAAAAATTAAATATAAACCGCAAAGCTATATTGAAGAAAGAGCTTTAAAATGAAAACACAGAACTATGAAGGTAAAGTAGCAGCATTAACAAATTTATATAATACGCATTTATCGATTGGTAAGCGATACAACAGATTAAAACTAAGAAATATAAAATCGAAGGCCGATGACTGGACTATTAAGAGCCGTTTATTTTGCGCATTTGGAATATATAATACTACAAACCTAACATGGCTCCTAAATATAGCTTAAAATCAGCAAAAATTTACAAACGAAAACCATCAGCGCCAGTACTCAAAGGAATTGGCATGCAAAATATGGGAACCTACGTAGTATATGCTAGCCTTAGCTGGCCAGTCTCTTCTTTCACACAGTAACCAGGCCCTAACAGTGGACATGAACTGAGGAATGGTGTTGGGAAAAATACACCACTACACCGCATTTTACAGCACTTGCAAAATTCTTTTGACCCCTGAAGCACTGATAGGCTAGCAAAGAGCTTAAATCATTAGCAAAATGTAACAAAATGAAATATTAATTTTGGCATACATTTATAAATATCGAAATGCATTGTGATAACAGCTGAATCAACGGAACGTAACAGCGGCGGCTCTAGAAATTTCGGATAGGGAAGCATGTTGAAAGGTCACAAGTGAAACGAGCAAAAAGCCGCAGACAGTGCCGGTACCAGCCTTTTTCCTGGCCTAAATCCGCCAGTGGAATGTTACACACAGCAGATATGAAATTACAAAGCACAGAAAACAAATTTTGAGCATAAAACTGACTGGTTTTATATATAGCCAAACAGTATTCATCTATTAGCCTATGTTTTAATTACCCGCTACCTAATAGCCTAAATGTAACTTGTTAATCTAAAAATAACACATGGCTAAACCTTATTAAGCGTGAGCCTAAGCATAATGATGTATGTTCAAATTTTAAGCACATACAAGGTTTCAAATTCAAGCCTAAGCCAAAGACAATCGAGAAATTTGATACGGTTCTGAATATCACATGGAACAGAAAAGGTTAAATCTAAGCCATTGCTGTTTCGTGGGAATAGGTAGTCAAGCCAAACGTATTGGGGCTTTACCGCTGGCAACGTATGTCGATTTTACAGGTACGTAAACTATTTCGCTATTTTTATAAATATCCTTGCGGGATAGGTTGGTACTGATGTCTTCTACGAAATCGTCGCTTGCAAATCTATAATAGCAAATTGTAGATTTGAAGGTATAAATTTTGAACAAATTATTAATTAACACACGAAATTAAACTGGTTATTATTTTTAACGCTTTTGATGGTTTTAATAAACGTCTTTTAAAACACTTCTTAGAATTGGACAAGTTTAGAAATTAACAATCGTTAGTGCATCACAATTACTATTTTGCCTAAAATCAAAACTATAATAAACGCTTCATGGTGTTTGCAAATCACAACATTGTTGTTATACATGAAGTTCTACCCATCGTCAAAGAGTTCCTAGCTATACGCCCTGATGCAGAGGTCTGTTATCACATTTATTTGAAAACTTCCTACTCTCATTCTGCAAGGATATGGTATTGATCAGAGTGGGTCTTTACCCGCGGGTATCCGTGAGTAAACGGTGATCGGTAAAGAATTTCAGTCGAGGGTATACCCAGCGAGTAAAGATCAGACGAGTAAAAAATTTGGTTTTTACCTACGTCAAACTTTTTAGTTTTAAAATGCAAAACAAACGCTGTTGTCTGTTCTACTTCTGGTCAGTTGCTGTCTGGTGCTACATTTGGTTTAGTTTGAAAATGTGTTGTTTCCAGTAAACTTTCATGTGTAAACTTCATTGAAGCTATCAAAACGCAAAATTTTAAAGTGAAAATCTCCTGTTGTCTTTAAAATACTGGTCTGGATCGCCGTAGATCTTTTGTGGGCGAACATACCCTCGGGTTAAAAACTGCTATTTGCGTGGGTAAAGTGCAGGTCGAGTAAAAACTCTTTACCCATATCCCACTCTGGTCTTGATGTTCTTATATTTGCTGCTTTATAATGTTAACAATGACGTTTGAGCATGCAAGTTTTCCTATTTTTCCTTCGGAAAGAAGTTTTACAACTAAATGTTAAAATTTGTATTGCAAAAACCCCTATTTCATCCAAAACTATTAATATAATTGCCGGCTCGGTGTTTCATTTTACCGCTATAAAATTGCTAAATAATTTGGTCTTGATGTTCTTATATTTGCTGTTTTATAATGTTAACAATGACGTTTGAGCATGCAAGTTTTCCTATTTTTCCTTCGGAAAGAAGTTTTACAACTAAATGTTAAAATTTGTATTGCAAAAACCCCTATTTCATCCAAAACTATTAATATAATTGCCGGCTCGGTGTTTCATTTTACCGCTATAAAATTGCTAAATAATTTGGTCTTGATGTTCTTATATTTGCTGCTTTATAATGTTAACAATGACGTTTGAGCATGCAAGTTTTCCTATTTTTCCTTCCGAAAGAAGTTTTACAACTAAATGTTAAAATTTGTATTGCAAAAACCCCTATTTCATCCAAAACTATTAATTTATTTGCCGGCTCGGTGTTTCATTTTACCGCTATAAAATTGCTAAATAATTTGGTCTTGATGTTCTTATATTTGCTGTTTTATAATGTTAACAATGACGTTTGAGCATGCAAGTTTTCCTATTTTTCCTTCGGAAAGAAGTTTTACAACTAAATGTTAAAATTTGTATTGCAAAAACCCCTATTTCATCCAAAACTATTAATATAATTGCCGGCTCGGTGTTTCATTTTACCGCTATAAAATTGCTAAATAATTTGGTCTTGATGTTCTTATATTTGCTGTTTTATAATGTTAACAATGACGTTTGAGCATGCAAGTTTTCCTATTTTTCCTTCGGAAAGAAGTTTTACAACTAAATGTTAAAATTTGTATTGCAAAAACCCCTATTTCATCCAAAACTATTAATATAATTGCCGGCTCGGTGTTTCATTTTACCGCTATAAAATTGCTAAATAATTTATTAATTATGTTTCAGTATTTATTCTCAGTATAAAATAATCAAGTTCATTTTGAAATATTTATTTTCCAAATGCAATGTCGCCCGCCCCTGCAATAATTGTATTAAATTTTGGGTTTGACGTTAAAATTTACTGTTTTAAATTATTCTTAAATGACTTTTGAGTAGGTTTTGCGGGACGAAGACATATGAGCACAACGTCTCACTAGAGCGATCAACAAAAATGCTACGATAACTATTGTAATCCAGAGTATCAGTGTACGATTTGCAGCAATGAAACCTAAAATATAAACAAAAATGTTGTTCGCCATCATTATTTTGGTTCTTGACATTGTACTTTATAATTTGTACTTATAAAGTGTTTGCTAAACAAATATTTAACCGATTCTTGTTTCTAAAATACTACCTAAAAAGTGTCTATTTTTGCTTTTTTGAAATTTTTGTAATATATTTTCAGTAAACCAATTCTGCTATGGGCCATTGCTAACAAAAAACCTACTCAAACATCGGCTGGGATCATGAAATCATTCTCAAATATAATTCAGGGTGCTACATTGATGAAGCCGGAGGGATCCCGTGCCATTCTAATTCAAAATTCCTTTTTACTCAGGTAGGGTCGCTGAATTTATAGAATATTCGTTAACAATCCGCTTCTTTTATATTATAACAACCGACATTTTGCCGTTTTTAGTGTCGGCTTTTCCTGATTCAAGTGTTTGAATACGCTGCTGTTATGGCCCTGTTGTATACACTGGCATGCCCAATGTACCCATCATTTGCGTGCAAATGTTTCATACTACAAATCTAGTATCCCTCAATTAAATAATTTACGTTTTAGACTTAAATACTTGTTCATCGTATCCTAAGCACCTATTTGTCGAAAACATACGTCATTTCAACATCTTCCAATCAGATTCAGTTTGTATTCCAGTAACAGTTGCTGTAGTACTTCTACGCTAAATCCCGTTCGGGACGTCCCAATTGCTAACATAGATATAAATTGCTGGTTAAAGCAAGTATATATTATACTTAAAATATCCCCTAAAATCCAACCCTTATTTTGTTTACTTTGATAATCATAGGCTTCTGGATACTGCAAATCTGAATCGTAATCTTTCGCTTCTTTATCCTGCAATTATTAAGCATCAGTTATCACACGAATTTGAGGTTACAATATTTGCTCAAATGTTGAGCCTAAACCTAAACCTAAACCTTAGCATACGTATGCATACAGGCAGTAAGCCATACTTAGTTTTGAGCTCAAAGTAAAATTTTGGCTTTAAGCGTTGTAGCCGCATTACTAGCTGTGCGTGACACCTATTACCAGTTAATCATAGCGTTTCAAACAAGCGGAAACTACAGTGGACAAATCTGAAAATTTTCACTGAAACAGTTTAACCAATTTAATACGCAAAATGTGCTAAATTTTTAACTTTGATCATTGACTTGATTAAATGTTACACCTATAACTGATGATAGGTGCTGCACACATCTGAGAATACTGCTACATGATTTCAAAATGTTACGGACACTGCATCATCTGTTAATATAATGGTGCAACCGGAATCCCGGTTCTAGTAGGGAAATCTGGTATGTTTCACACAGAGCGTTAAAAATATATTTTGCGGTAACATGCAATGCACCATTCAACAGTGCGTTGCAGATATGAATAGTTTTCAATAGTCGCGAGAGTACAGTGTGCAGATTTTACGCAACTGTGTGCAATTTTAATTGTATGTGCCATTGCCCCTCCACCACGGTGACATGGAATAGAGCGAAAGATGCAACAACAACAACAACAACAACAACAGAATATTTTATACCACCTGAAAATATTAAACACAATGCTATTTAGAGCCACCATCGACTCTTGGTAAAAAAGTCATTATTGCAGCTGCATTGACGACTTTATACATAAAACAATAAAATTTCTGACCAAAATTGTAAACTGTAAAAAGTGAAATTCTTCAAAAATTTGACTAAAACATTAAAAAACCACTGGCGGCTCCATATCAGGGCATCTCAGACCATGACGCAATCGGCATTGATTAAAACGAAAAGTTTGTATTAAGATTTGCGCTAAAATTATGTTTATGTTTTTGATAGCGAGCTTCTTTTACTATTTTATTATATATAGCGCATGCTTTTCGTTAGAAGTCTCTGGATCCGCCACGCAATAAAATAGAACGAGTATTCACTTACCCGGCCGCCACTTTCTAAAATTCAAAACCAACTACAATTATATTATGATTGGCGTAAATATAGAGGCAAGGATAACCTATGAATCTTGCTTAACAAAAAATTACAAACAAATACTCCATTAAAAAGCCTATAAATTACCATACGAACACCTTTCATGACTCAAAGAGATTTTGTATTGCACAAAAGTACACTTAATAATTGTTACTTGTTACACATTCAATATTAATTCGTACGCTCAGAATGCGCTGAGTTGCTCACAGTATACTCTATGCCAAAAAAGATTGAAAACACTCGATATCGCAATGTTAAATGTGATACCTTCGGAATCATAATCCATGCTGGCATAACCGCTAGATTCGCTATCCTCTCCAGTTACGTAATGCGTCGACGCTGACAACTCGTCCGAATCGATCTTGTCTATTCCTTTCTTGTAATCGTCATAATCTTCCTTTTTGTTTTCAATTACTCCTTCTTTCGGTATTTCGTCGACGGTTTTGTTTTGCGATGCCGCAGGTGCTACTTCCACTTTCCCAGGTTTTGGTTTTTTTATCACCGGCCGGCCACCTTTTTCTAGGTCGACAATTTTTCCATTTGCATCGGTTTGTAAATATTCAACTTCGGTCAACGCTTTTTCTTTATTTTTTTTCTCTTGTTGTTGGCGGAGTCGTTCGGCTTGTTCTTTGCGTTTCTTTTCTTTATCTTTTTCGTCACTCCATTCCCAATAAAATGGTGGTTTTGTATATAAATAATGATAGTCCTTTTCGCCAGGTTTTGGATCAGGTTGAATTTCACCTAAATTGTCTTCAGTTACAATATATTCTATTTTTTCTTCTTCGTCTTTTGCGTCTTTTTTCTTTTCTTCTCCTTCGTCGCCGTCGTCTAAAACTAGTTCTTCTTTATCAACATCGTCTATTTTTTCATTATTTTCTTTTCCATCATTTTCTTTGTTGCCTCCGCCGTCTTCGTATTGGTTGTCTTTTGCATCATGGTTGCTTCCGCCGTCTTCGTATTGGTTGTCTTTTGCATCATGGTTGCTTCCATCTGTCACTTCGCTATTATTTTTGTTGTCCTTAAAATATAAATCCGTTGGCATGGTTACTAAACACAACATAAGTTGCCCAACGTCTTAATTAACCATGATGTGTTTTCTGCTACGCATTAGACACCATTTTAGCTCAAAATAAAAAAAGCAGTGAATAAAAATTTCTGATTTAACACATAAAATAAGTAACTCCGAAACAACGGCGGTGATTTGAGGCCCGTCTCGTAATATGTTCCAGCGCAAATTTTTTTTTCAATCGCCAGTACAAAATATGTAAGCTTAAGGCCAATATAAAAGGATAGTTTTCAAATTTTGAAACCATTAAAAAAGGTTACTTTGACAGGGGCTAATTGTTACTTACCCCCCATCGCAATTTACAATCAACCGCGAGATGCGATTTAAAATCTGTTGTATTAGCACACTGCACTTACATCTGAATAGTCAACGTTCTTCGTTTCTACTTCTAAAAATTATTACGTAACACATACAGGACCAGGAACTGAATTAGAATTGCAACAGATCCAAATCATTGTTTAATTTGTACGCTTTCTCAACAGCTACGGTTAATTTTGCACGCACTCATGCGTAAGCTCAACCTCGAGCAAAACTTAAGGCAATGGCTTTAGCCTACGAATATGTAAACTTGTTCGTTGTACTAACCTAAAGCATGAGCGTTTTAATTCTAAGCGTGAATGTGGTAGAAAAGTATACAAATGAACACTATTCCTCAGAGGCAACCGAAGAACAGTCCCGAGCTACGGCTGAGGCCGAAAAGCTGACCTTTGGCTGCTGCTGGTTCTACTACAATTTTTTGCCTGTTCCAACAATTCCGACATCTAGCAATGTTTGTGGACACTTTTGTGAAAGCAGTATGTTGTTCAAGATAGTTTCTTTTTTGTTTTTGAAACATTGCTTAATTTTTTCAAACGCCGAGATACACAAAGCACTTCACAGATAATATTTTGAAATTTGCTACTTTTTTATTATTTAATTTAACTTAATTTTGTTTCACTTCTGTCTCCAAATTTGACCGCATGTAATATTTTTCACGTCAGGTCACAAGTTTTAAGCGGAATTTGGTCGCATTTTGGCATTATTTCAGACTTCATAGTGTACAGAGAATTTCCGGGTAAGGACGAAAGTTTCTTTGAATTATAACAATCAATATTTGCAAGTGTGACATTCACCAGTTTAAAAATACCGCCTTTGGATCATTGCGCGTATTTTCAAATGTGTATAAGTAGCATCTGTCACCAGGAAAAAATCGTTCGAAGAGAAATTGAAGACAGGCAGAAAATGATTTAATTCCGGTGAGATTTTTAGTCTTGTCAACAAATTTAGCTTAAAGTTTGAACTTTAACTAAACATACCTTCATACGGATTTTTAATAAACTTGATGCTACAGTTCGGTGGTTTGGAAGACTATTTACTAGCGATACATCCTACGCATATTTGAGAATACGGTTGTGTTATAAGATGTCGTGTCTAACCTCAAAACGGAACTTATTTCTTACCCAATTCATCACCCGGATCTGTATTTGGTGGTGCTGGCATAACTCCAAGAACCGACATATTGTCTTGAATGGTTCCTTGCAGTTCACCGGATGTATTGTAATAACATTGCAGGTCGTTACCAGTGCCACACGAGTATAATGTACAGTCGTCACCACTTGATGTTGCGTTATTAACACGTTTCGTATAAACAAACGCCGTACACTTATCTTAAATGTTAACACAGAAATTTGTTGACCCATAATAATCGGGCTTCTCTATTGAGAGATATCGAGACTGGGTTACTTATACCGGGAGACTTAGGGTTTAGTGATAAGGTTGTTGGGTTACTTATACAGGGAGACTTAGGGTTTAGTGATCAGGTTGTTATAATCATATGGGCATAAATTTTATGCAAATTGAACTACAGCATGCGTAGACCAAATAAAACATCAACTAATGTTTGTTGTGGTATTTTGCATATTTTTGGCATATTTCCGCTTGTCATGGGCCTTATTGCACTCCAAATTTGAGTTTGAAGCCACACAAAAGCAACAATTGACAGACCAATCTCGGGCTCAGGCGTAAGCTCATAGAGTATTTGAGAGGTGTGGTGATTGTAAACGCATGCCGGCTTAGACTTTGGTGGTTTTGACTTTGTTATTGGAAATAAGCTGGATATTAGAGAAAGTATTGGACAATTTCGTATTGCTTTTTAACATCTGTCACAAACACTTTTATTGTTGGGTAAGCGATAGAGATAATTTAGACGTCAAGTGGGTTTACTGCTAAAAATGTACAAATTGTATATTAACACGCCAAGAATTTAGGGAGCTATGCAACATCATAATAAATGTCATTATTATGCTGAAAAACTGGTTGTTTCAGTTAGCTATTAGAACATACCAAATGCTAATTGGTGTTTAGAACTGTAAAAAAAGAACTATTACAGTATTTTGAACAGCAATTGGCGTTTGAGATGGCAGGTACAGTTTCCAACTAAAGAAAAATAATTGTTCTCATGACAAGAACAATGCTCTCGTTGAAATATGCTAGAATTTTTGGTATTAATTGTGCATTTGTAACGAAAACGAACACCGGTTTAGCGGAATCATGCTCAGTATTAATACACTCTGGTAATCTTAAACTTTGATAGTCCATTCTAGGGTCAGGGTCGCAACGTTATTCCGTGGGACTGGATAAGAGTACAGCTTAAGCTTTAGACTACTTTTTGCTTACACTTTTGCTTAAGCTTAGGTATAAGCTCATTCTTACGCTTTAGGCTTAGACTTACGAATGAGCTTATACTACCGTTCCGCTCATGTTTTTACTTTGGTCTGTATTAGGGAAACGGAATACGGACACCGATATAGCTGTAAACAGATGCCCAGTATTAATAAACACACCCTGGCAACCAAAACACTGAATTTAAGAAAAAAATTAATTAGAATAAAAACACTGAAAAAAAGATCAGTTTAAATACCAAGTTTACAACATAACGTTTGGCATTCTGTAACAGTTGTTAACGGACTGTGTTGCTTAGGATGCATCACAACAATATCCAGTTGATCAATTGCGTATAGATCAAACGCAGTCATTGTTAATATTTTATTATAACTACATTGTGTTTGTTTCCGTGATTGCAAGTTAGCAAACTCTTGTTGTTTTTCAACTTTTGATTCTTCTTTGTCAATCTCATATTCATAATCAGTTGAAGAGCCAGTGGTATCAGCATCACTGTTTTGTGCTAATATAATACGTTGAACTGAATATAAAACGAATAGTAATAAGTTTACTGTGTAAGGTACGTTTAAGTACTTTTGAATTATCATTCTTGTTACATGCAAAACATTTATATTAACCTAATCTGAAAGAAAAGCTTTATTCTATAGAACTGGAATTTTTTCGGTGTATTAGAAGTTAAATAGGCACAACTTCTAAAAAACCCAAAGTTTAAAGTCAAAAATTAAAAACATAATAAATGTTCGGGCCCATAGTCAGCTGATCTTGCTAGTGGGCTAAAGATTTCTCTGGAGAGGCATACAAGGGTTTTCGATGACTTACAAGCAAGGATGCAAATTTTCTGGAGGGGGGGAGCAAAATTCTTTCAGTGGGACGGGCCCGAAGCATATCAAACACGGCAGTTTTTTAGTCAAGTATATATCTCACAATTTTTCGTTAAAAATACAAACTGCAAAAAAGCGAGCAACATTCACTCTCTTCGAAACAGGCACTACGGGACAACACAAATTGAGTCAAATTTGACTCCGCCTCAGTCAAACGTGCGACAATTTGGTTTTGATGGTGTCAACTTTGACTCAATTTGTGTAGTCCCGTGGAGCCTATTCCATTTTTTGCAGTGTATGCTGCAACTGCTTGAAATGAAATAAAAATTGTGATAATTCATTCAAAATCTTAAAAATTTCGATGCATCCGCCATTTTTTCTGTAATTTTTTTTGAAAAAAATGAATATATGTACGCCTCAATTGTTTTGGCTGAAACATAAAAAAATTTGAAACGTTTCTACTTCAATATTCGTTTCCCGTTACCGTTTCTGTTTATTATCCGTTTCCGTTTCTGTTATTTTTACTATCCGTTTACACCTCGGTTGGTTACACCCTGCGACCAGCTGACGTATACACCGGATGTGTTAAAATATATAGACTATTTATTTTGCTAGTGCCTTGTATAACCCATAATACGGTTGTACTATTAATACTCCCGTCATACAATTTTCGAGAAGCGCAACTCGTGTATAAAACGAGCATTAGTTTTCAAAAACAGTTGTCTCGAGCGTGTACATCGATGATAGTACGCAAAATTGAAGTCAGTTCACAAAAAGCATGGAACAAACCTTTGCAAAATATAACTACCATTATCAGTTCTACGTAATGATAAGCTTGAAAAGTTAACTCGGCATTGTACGTATATATATCAACTACAGGCTGTAAACAAAAGCTGAATTAATAGTGCAAAATATCATTTGGAATGATTTGAATCAAAAGATCTATATTTGGGCTACTAAAACATAACTAAAAATGACTGAAATTCTTCTGTAGTGTTTAAACTAATAAAAAAATCGACCGTAAGTATACCCTAACTAGAGTCCATAAATGTCAATTATCCCTAATTGTAGCGCATAAACGACTCCAGGATCAAATAGTTGGAGTTCGATACTTAAGGCGTACTTTAATTTTGAAAGTACATTCCTAAGTATATTACTGTATTGACCCGAATAAGAGGGGGAGAGGTAATAAGAGGGGGTCCCCATTTTGAGTCCGAATCAATGGGAGTGCGTATCCCTAATATGAGTCCGTAGGTGGATAGAGTCCTTAAACCCTAATTAGAGTCCATAAATGTCAATTAACCCTAATTTTAGCGCATAAAATGACTCCAGGACCAAATAATTTGAGTTCGAAACTTTAAAGCGTACTTAAATTTTGAAAGTACATTTTTAAGTATAACCTTGTATTATCGCTCAAGCTATTGACACAAGAGAAATAAACGTTTAATTTAACGGGTAATTGCATGTACCGGATATATATCAGAAAAGAAGGGCGGTGGAGCGTGGGTTAAAAATAAACAGTCCGTAACCAAATAACAAGGGGGGTACCCTCTGGAGAGGCCAAATAAATATCACTCCCCCCTTCTTATTCGGGTCACTACAGTCTCTTGCATTATCACTCAAGCTATTTTCACAAGACAAATAAACGTTTAACGGATAGTTGCAGTATATACTGGATATATTAGTAACTAAGGATGGCAGAGTGTGGGTTAGAAAATAACAGTCCGTAACCGAATAACGGAGGGTACGCTCTGGAGAGGCCAAATAATTATCAGTCCCCCCTCTTATTCCAGTCACTACAGCATTTGTACACTGTTTATGGTTTAGAATAACTTTACTTACAATTTGTCATTATAATTTACTTTTAACCCATAAACTTATATCTTTGGTTGCAACCAGGGTGTAACCGGATATCCGTTTCCGTTTCCGGTAAAAATCGGTGTTCGTTTTCGTTTCTGTTACAGAAATAAGGGAAATTGTTATTTTTACGTCGAAACTTAGTTATAAATCACGTATATATCTTGCAATTTAAATTACAAAATTCATCCAAAATTTAAAGAAATTTGATGCATCCTCCATTTTTTCCATAAAATTTTTGAAAGATTGCTGAATATATGCTCGCCTCAATTGCGTTTTATAAGCAAAATAAAACATGTTTGAATTTTTATACTTCAATATCCATTTCCGTTTCCGTTATTTTTACTAATTTTACACGTTGGTTGCAACTGAGCCGGCCTGATTGCCATTTGTTATTGAAGTACTACTACAAGACCGCTGCTGGAAAGCGGACTTATCGGTATCAAATTTTATGACACACGCAGTAGAACTGTGTTTCGGCGGCCAACTGCACACAAACAAAGTATTTCTGAATTTATTCAGAAAAGTATTTTCTGTGGCAAATCTGAAAAGTTTTTCTGACATTTTAGGCAATTTTTCTAAAAATAACTGGAAAACTTTTATTTTCAGACTTTAATTCAAAACTGTTATAAAATCTTTTCTGTTATAACAGAAATACTTTTCAAGTGCACCTTGCTAATTATATTTCTTAAATGTAAGAAATTTTTTCTTAAATATCCGAAATATTATTTTGAGTATTGGTGCAAGAACTGTATTTTTTCGCAAGCGTGAGACCAACGATATTGTGTTTTCAAAACTACAATAGATTGCAACAAGCCACAAATTTCAAGCTATTTTATCCGAATAATTTAATTTTTTTGCATACTCAATATCAAAGATAGCGCTGTCTCCCAAAAAATATGCATAAAACTTTACTCCTATTTGCTATTTGGACAGGTCATCACTCACCCAAACAAGTGTTCTCGCATCTGCGACAATTTTTGCGAAACAATTTTCGTTCAATGGTATGTGAAAGGTAAAAATTTTTAATTTGAAATCTCAATCAAACACTTTAAGAATTTTGACTCATATTAACCTTCTGCGCACAGTGGCGGATCCAGGATCTTACAATGGGGGGCCAAAATTTCGTAGGGAATAAACTTATTTTTAACCCACACAAACCACGAACTATTGCCACTTAATATTTTTGACCCACACAAACCACGAACTATTGCCATAAAATTGACTACTGTACGTTCGTCCGATTGATGAATCAAAGATAAAACTAACGCATCAACGCAATTTAGATCTAAAAACAGGGTGGCAACATAAATTCAGATTTGGTTTCAAACAGGCACAAATTTAAAGGCTCGGATTCGGAAGCTAATTTAGTTTTGAAAAAGAAAATGCAGTCAGTTTCAGCAATATTTGTTTCTGTTTTTGAATGAGTTAGAAAGAACTGCCTGCTATTTTCGGAACAACGTAGAACAGCAACTGACACTCTATATAATTTTTGTTGGGATGCTGTTAGAGAAGGGGCCACGGCCGGGGTGGCCCTCCATGGATCCGCCGTTGCTTTCGCGATATTTTCTGTTGCATCCGTACGTCTGTCAAAATGAAGGATCCAGGCTGGTAGTGTTAACTAGCTTGCCGAACTCACTCTAATTTCGGCTCATGCTACTTTTAGGGCCGTCCCGGTTTCTGGTGGGCCTGTAAAAGAATAGGATTAAATTCTAGACTACATTTTTTGCTTAGGCTTAGGTTTAGGATTGCTCAGGCTTAGGAACACATTTTTGCAACACTTCGGCTTAGTCTTAGGCTTAGAAGTACGCTTAGTTTACTGTTATAGCACTAAAAGTAACACTGGCCTTGGCCCTAATTTTAATAGCATTTATATTTTGCTTACTAAAACTACCATTGATTTTATGGCTCTTTAATACTTAGCTAGTAGTCAATTCGCTTTTGTTAACCAGTCGCGTGAATAGAAGTAAAAGTGTTAGTATACCATAACATTGCAGGGGCTAACCGATAGGAGTTGCTGTAGGCCCTGCCCCCATTGCAGTTAGTTTGTGTGTCAGAATTTACATTGAATTCAAAAACTACGCCTGCTTTCTCACTCGCTTCGTTTCTTTCGCGAGGTTGTTATTTATTCAGTTTTCGAAAACTTTTGCTCCGTAGCTGTCCAAAGGAAAACATTACCTTCAAATCCCCAACCTAATCACATAATCAGTTCCAAACTAAAGATAATAACAGTTTTGCAAAGCTTTACAGTAGTGTTACTCAAGTGCTTGATCGGTGGAGGGGTTTCGTTTGGCGATTTAGACCCTGCAGTTTATGAATAAAGAAACGTTTTGATACTGTTACAAGGGTTTTCATACGGAAACAATGCATAGCTATTCGCTCGCTTCGCTTGCGAATTCTTCAAAGCTCACCCTAAATCCTGGCTACGCGCCTTCGTCTGCTTTCTTTTAACTCCAAGATTCAAATACGCCCAAATCCCCTCTAACCTGAAGTTCTGTACTAAAATTAAACGTAGCCCGCCAGAAATTTAGGGAACCTAAATCGGGATTTTAAAATAGGTTTTGGAGCCGACAAGAAAAGCGTGGCCAACCTCTTTTATCACACCTAGATTACAAGAGTCCTAAGTTCACTTTTGAATGAAAACCTTAGGCACGGACCAGGCAGTGTTGGAACAACACGGTCTGCACGACATTGTTCGAAGTTTTGCCCAAAGTTAAGGACCACGCCGGGAATCGAACTTCGGCCCTTTGGCGCTCGAGCCAAGCATGCTACCACTACACTATATGGTCATTGCAACAACTTTTTACATTCGTATACGTGCACATGTATGGCAATCTTTTTGCTTTTACGTACACTTTTCCGTGTACATAAACCGACACGCAGGATGCGGTACTTTCAATCCAAATTTCTCGGTGCGCTACTGTAAAAATGTAAGCAATAAGCACAAAGGCTATAGCGTTAGTTAAAAATTGCAACTTAATGTATAATTCAGTGAAATAAAAAAATAAAGTCAAAATTTGGCGAAAACGTAAACAGGCTAATTTGATCACTTTTTGTATGTACTACGAATTATTCTCAAATATACTGAAAATTCGGACGATTTTAGTATAGAAAAGTGGAATTTGTATAATATTTAGTGCTTCGGCATAAAAACGTCAAAAAGTACTTTTTTTGTGCTCAAACAGGACTTAAATCAACATTTTGGACAACTTGATACAAAACGCATGTTTCGATTACAACAATGAAAATTGCCTTTTAACACTTAGGTGGTTACTTGTTAAATTACTGTGGTATATTTTCGGTAACAATTCTAGTACTTTTGCTGACGCATTAAAATTAAAAGGAATGGCAGACATCTGTCATATAGTTCGTTTTGTTTAAACTAACAATGTAAAGAAGATATTACGCAAGTTGGCTATGTATAATTGTTGAAAAGAAATGCATTTATTTTCGTACAACTGTAAAATTGGGTGACTTTTGTTCCAGTTCGACCTTTGGCACAAATTTATCTTTGGTATTGTGAAGCCGGCTTTTCGTTTCCCGCCGCATGTTGAACTGGAACCGAATCGTTGATTACTTACTGCTAATAAATGCGTAATGACAAATAAAAATTAAGATATCTATGTAAACTGGTTACTTTGAAATATCCTTTTAAAATCAAATATAAAAGCCAAAATTTTGGCGAAAAAACGTTGCGGTCAACGTATGTTTGTATATATGTACATGCTACGGTTTTATATAATATAAGGCTCGCACAAAATTAAACCGGAGGGTGCCAAAAATGATAGGGGTTCACTATGTGTATAAACGAAGTAGGTTTAATGGTTTTTATATGTATGTTAAACTGTTAGATCAAATCAAAGAAACAATTTGTTTATATTTGCCACAATTATATGTTCTGTCAAAGCTGTAAGGCAATCGATCAGAATTTAGTAGTTCATTAACGAAATAAGCGATCTTGGCTCTAATTGTTGGAAAAACAGAAAAAATTATTTAAAGCTGTGAACTGCGGCAAACTTTATTACGCTGATAGCCAGCAAGATATTTTCGACTCCAAGACTCTGACCAGTTTGGAAGACATCAAAAACTGAATTCAAATATATCAACAGTAATTTTATTCAAATCATATTGGTCGACTCAGTTACGCAATAATTTAGTTGTACACTGTTTAACAAATCATGCATTTCCTGATTAATATACTTTAACGAATAAAATAAAAATTGCCACATTCATTCCGCACCACAATCATAATGGATTTAATAACTGCTGTTCGACAATACGTTACTAAGATGGTAGAAACGGCTGGGCCTGGAATGAAGGTTTTGCTTATGGACAAAGAAACGGTGCGAAGTTTTTTAATAGTCGATAGCTTTCATGTTGAATTACTGTTATTTGTAAGGAAAAGAATCCACAAATTTCTTTTATTTTGTGTCGGTATATGTACATCAGTGCTGTGTCTTGGATGCGATGTCCCCCAATGTTTATATATATTAGGCCCCCAAAGTTAGCGTGAGCACCTGTAAGCTGGCCCCAAAGTTAATAACCCCTCGAACGAGGGATTAACTGTCGGGTTGAATTATTCATTCGTACGTCAGCATATCAAAATTTGAACTTCTGAATTGCCCACAAATTCAGTCGCAGTAAGATGTTAAAGACGTTAGCTTTCAAAAGCAGTATTATGAAATTCGGAACTACCACAGGTTTATACCGGACACTAGAACGGGATACAAATATTAGTGTTTTTCCGGATATTAATCCGATTCCGCGTATCTGGTCGCACCGAGGTGCATAGTACGCAACTGTATGTAAAGCAACACGCTATATGTGCACAGTGCACGTGTATAACACTCTTTGTTGTACATGCACTTACGTACTATGCTCCTGGTTGCAGCCGGATATGTGGAACCAAATGAATATTGGGGAAAACCGATTTCCGTATCCCAATCCGGTATCCGGTAGTGGGTTGCGTTCAAGGTTGGATACATGATGTGATTCTGAATTTTCGTAAAAACTTCTGAAATGGGTCGTCTGAACTGTATCGATGTAGCTTACACCAGACCAGACGGATACTATAAAAGTCAGTCGTACGGATAGACGAGTTTGGGTTTGCGGTTTGGACGTCCGCCTAGGGACATCAGTATACACGGTGAGTGTATTCGACGGTATATATGGTGTAACTGTAGTATTCAATTATTTCTAAATAAATCGCGTTTATTTGCAGACAAGCATTGTGAGCACCGTGTACGCCCAGTCAGAAATAATGCAAAAAGAAGTTTACCTTTTCGAGAGAATAGATTCCGGCAGTGTTATGTCCTCTGGATCTACACGAGAGCATATTAGACATTTGAAGTGTATCACTTTTGTTCGGCCTACGTCAGATAATGTTAATTTCCTGGCAGCTGAATTGCGACAGCCGAAATATGGCTTGTATTATATTTGTAAGTCTCCATAAGTATGCTTTAAACGTTCGTTTGACATTGTTTATATATACCATTGTTTATGTTTCATAATTGGAAGTGAGTTTTCCATATCAATGGTTTTTAAAAAAAACTAGCGGCAGTGTAACTATCTACGTATTAAATTACATATTGCAAAGCAACAATTTTACGCAGTGTAATAAGTGTTTGACCCTCTAGGCAATATAAAGTTGTCTTGTATTATTTCCCAGACTTTTCGAATGTCATAAGTAAAGCTGACGTAAAGGTTTTGGCCGAGGCGGACGAGCAAGAAGTGGTCCGCGAGGTTCAGGTAATGTTAGTAGAACAGAACTTAATAGTCTGGCCCTGTCTGGGTGGAGTGTATTTAGTGTTCACTTGTTTATTGCAAACGTTGTTGAGCAGTTGGATTGGAAAACCGGTTTATATATAATTCCAAAATATAAATTCGAAGTTCGTGGTGAATATAGACAGTTATATTTATATGGATTGGGGGCATAGTCAGGGTTTTGGTAAAGGAAGGGAATTAGAATGTGCAAAATATTTTATCAATTTCAGGAATTTTACGCCGATTTTGTCGCCGTTAATCGTCACGTGTTTTCCCTCAATCTAACAAAAGTCTACCAGTGTTTGTCGTGGTCAACGCCTGCGCTTCGTCGATCAGTTCAAGGGCTTGCGTCTGTTCTGTTGTCGTTGCGTAAAAATCCAATCATTCGGTATCAGGCATCGTCACAGCTTGCCAAACGGCAGGCCGAAGATTTAAAGGTATTTTTGAAGCCAACAAATCACTTTGAAATATTGTGATTTTGGTTATAATAGTAAATACATATATAGTTATCAGGGTGCAACCGGAATTCCGGTTCCGGTTCCGGCAATTTTTCACCTTCCGGTTCCGGTTCCGGTAAATTTTTACCGGATTTAAAAATTCCGGTATTATAATTTGGCCGTTTTCTTAACTTTGCTAATTTTTAAGAATCTCTTTTGACAGCCACTTGTACTCCGAATATAAGCCATTGATGGTGGATTTCACTTCAGTCGATGATGAAAATCTAAAATACAGCAAATAAAATAAATACCTATGTTCGACTAAGGTTATTTCACAAATAATAGAGCAAAAAATAAGATTAAAATGAAATTTTTGGTGAAATGCATTTTTCATTTTCCGGTTCCGGTAAAATTTTCAAATTCCGGTTCCGGTTCCGGTAAATTGTAATTCCGGTTGCACCCTGATAGTTATGTTATAGGTTTCAGCGTTGAATATGCGGTATCATAGCGCACTAAAACATGTGCTGAATGTCGATTTTTTTGGAGTCCGCTAGTCTGCGCTAGTTTATAAACATGCAGCAGCGTGTGTGCATGAGCGCGTGTTATGTAACAACAGGCGCAAATAACGTTACTTCTCAATTCTAGCAGTGATTGACAATTCGTACACTATTTGTCTGCGCGAACTCGTCTGTTAACTGCTATATTTACAATCCAGCTTTTGTATGTAAATACCTATCTATGTAACTGATTCCGTTACAATGTTTTCAGACGTTTATGACCAAGGAGTCGGCATTGTTTGATTTCCGGCGTAGTGATATTCGACCATTGGTTTTAATACTTGACCGGCGGGATGATGCTGTGTCTCCGCTTTTGAACCAGGTAGGTGGTTTCATAACGAGACTAGGTAATTTCAACTATGTGTAGCGCACTTTGGCGTAGCTAGGGGGATACGCGTTGCGCTGCCGAAATTTTCTTTAATTTAAAAACGTATAAGTGTTTTTCGTTTAAAAATTCTGCAAATAAAAACTTGCTTATTATGACCGTGTTTGAAAACTAAGATATAATAGCATGAGGCGGTGCCTTTTTTCGGCTACAGTAATGTTAGCACCTACACTAGTTAGTAGTGACCCATCCCAGCAATATAACCGTTATTAAGCTAAACCTCAACCTATCGGTAACCCTGTCCTGTGTCAACTTTTGTGCCAAATCGCGAAAAATTATTATGAACGACGCATTATTTCAATTGCAGTCATCAGGTATAAATGTGTCGTGTTTTTTCAACCAGTTGGTTCGATCATTAGCCCATTGCATTGCTAACTGGTGATATGTGGTATTTAAGACGGTCAATAAAATGTAGACTAATTTGACATGCAATAGTGTCGCGTGGGATATTTTTCATCATAAGCTAGATTTTACAATAAATGAATGTTTTTTATCTTTTTGAGACTGTATGTTTTGTGAGTCTTATATTTTTATTACTTTATTTTTAATTCTAGTGGACTTATCAAGCAATGGTTCATGAACTTCTCGGCATCATTAACAATCGTGTGAATTTAGAGTCGGTGCCTGGAATTTCGAAAGATATGCGTGAAGTCGTGTTATCAGCAATTCAAGATGAATTCTACGAAAAGGTTTGTTTTTTTAATTCTGAATCTATTGTGAAAGTAACAAAAGTATGACGTAGCTGAAAAAAAGTATTGGTATAATTGAAAATACAGTGGTGAAACTCATGTTTAAGAAATGTTAAGTTTTCATTGAAGTCTTAAAGTTGAATTCGGAAAACAACGTTAAGTATTGGTGGCGTAGTTAAAAATATTGAGGCAAAGTTTTAAACAATTGCATCGTTTTTAAGTAATTAGTTCAGTCGAATCCGAAATTTTCCTACCGGAAATTTTCATGGTCAGAGTCAATACTTAAAATGCGTTTTCAAGTGTGTATTTACATATCCCAGTCAATAATTTTTTTGTAACAAGTTATACGTATACAACGGCTCCAAGGATGACAATTTATAGTTATAGATCACTTTCCACCAGCAATTATGCTCCGCTTTGTTGTTTGTAGTTACACAAGATTGCCGTGAACATTTAGGGCACAAACTGTAGCGTCTATGTGTATATGGGTTGCTATTCTGGTGTATTAATAGCGTCGTTTGTTTATTTAGAATTTGTATGCCAATTTTGGCGAAATTGGCTCGCGAATAAAGCAGCTTATGGATGAATTCCAAACGACTGCTAAAACGCATAAGAAGGTTGAATCAATTGCTGATATGAAGGTAAATTGAGCACTTGTGATCGATGAATTTTTGTTTTTAAAATTATATTAATGCAACGGATTTCAAATTGAACATAGCTAGTTGTGTTCGAAAAGCAGATTATTGAATTTTGTGTTTTGATGCTTAGCAGAACTGGGGAGAAATATTTTTGAACGAAAATTTGAATATAGTAATATCATTTACATCGGAAACAGATAAATGATAAGTATTCTAAGAGTACAAGATTAAGATACTTTAGGTTAAGCGAAGATTGCTTTAATGCAGTGGCATATTATTATATACTTGGATTCGACTTTGTGGTTTAAATGAGCTCTTCTATATCTGTATGAAAATAATTTGAATTTAAAATTAATAGTTTTACTTCTGTGTTACAGGCATTTATTGAACACTATCCGCAATTCAAAAAAATGTCCGGTACAGTGTCAAAACACGTGACTCTAGTCGGTGAATTATCACGACTGGTCGGATTGTACAATTTACTTGAAGTTTCCGAAGCAGAGCAAATGCTTGCGTGTCATGATGAACATTCTCAATCACTTCAGGTATTAAGTGATAAATTGGCATGGGGTTTTTATTTTCAGTAATTGTTTGTTCTGTTCTATTCTGAGATAAGAATATATTTGATGGCGAGTAGAGTATGGATATCTGTTAAGAATTGAGATTTTAAAATACCCTAAGCCAGGTTCTCTTTTATTGAGCCAAAAGCACTGCCACTGGCAGAATTAACTGCCCAGTAATCTTGCTTGTGACTGTGCTCGCGGTTTTATAGTCGCAATTTAAAATTTATTGCTCGTGACTAGGCGGTTCTGAAGACCTTAGAAGTGGTTGACAATTTTAATACTAGACAATCTTGACTGCAGTTGCAGTTTTGAAGCCGTAACAACGTGCAATTTAAATCGCGTTTGCTAGCGATTGTGCCATGAAACTATCTATATATCAAGTTCAGAGATATAACTCCCAACAAAATGTTGTCAAAATAATGACTATAAATTTGTTGAAACTGGAAGCATCTTTATTTGACTGAAAAAATGACATTTGTTCAAATGAGAATTCTCCTTTTTATGTTGCAAATGTCGCCAAAGTCATGACTACAAAATATTGAAATCGAAAATATCTTTATCTGACTAAAAAGTGACATTTGTTCAAAGGATAATTCTTTTATGGTACATTGAAATTATAATAGAAATACTGTATTCTGGTTGTTGGTAATATGATGTCAGAAATGTTAACACCTGCTACAGCTGATGCGTATTTTTGAATTCTACTAAATGATGTTTTTCTTTTTTGTTTAGACGGTACGGCGTTTGATTGAAAGTGAAAAAACATCAGATCTTGACGCGACTAGGCTTGTAATGCTGTACGCGCTACACTATGAACAACATTCCAATAACGATATTAACAATTTAACACAAGCGCTTAAACGAAGAGGAGTCCCGGATAAGTATTGCAAGGTAATACAGCAATTGAGCAATCTATACTATTAAAGCTGGAACGCCCCACATACGTAATTCGGGCAACGTTCCAACCGAGTTTTATATAAGTATGCAAATTAGTCGTATATTACTAAAGTTTAGTTAACATAGCTCTAAATAGAAAATTGTTCCAATTTTGGTTTTACACAGTTCTGTTAGGAGAAATTTCAATAAATTTATCCGTCTTTTTTGTTACGATGTATGCATATTGATTCAGTGGGTTTGAAGTTGCAAACTGAACCTGAATACCAGAAGTGGGGTTGCAAATTTTGCAACCATGTTGACTAGTATATTTTAATTGTCAAAATATTGGCACTGTATTCAACGGTGTAAGTCTTATCTACACATGCAAGTTTTTGTGGCGAGCATTTGTAGCGGAAAGTTGTATGAAAAGGGATTTCGTACAAAAGTGGCATGGCCAAATTACAGCTGCAAATAGCTTTCTGCAAAACTTGGTCTTGTGCATAAGGTAGTTCGGAAACGGAACGAACATGTCACAAAGCTATAATTCTGTCGTTGTTAGTTTCAGTGGACGCGTGCGCATGATCCTGTTTCAATAGAATGATTTAGCATAAACGTTTTCTATTTTGATATGGTTACAAACGCGCAATTGTTTTTGAATTATTTTTACTATTTTAGTTACTATTTTTCTGTTTTTAAATTAGCTAGAGATTTATAATTTAGAGCGTGTCAGACCTAGTCGAATTTGGAGGAAGTCGTGTACGCGGCAGTGACTTGTTTGGTAATCTCAATGCCATGTCATTTACGAAAAAATTTATTCGTGGATTAAAAGTACGTTTATTTATTTTAGGTTGGCTTTGACCGCTATGGTAGTTTCTATTAAAATGTGCGAATTAGCAACAATGTCATAACTGTAAGAATCTTATTTTGTTTATTCTCAACTATGTGTAGCAGTATTTGCTTACTGGTGATTAGTGTTATAAATTTTGAAGTACTGCATTAAATATATAATAATTATGCACACTTTTGTATGATAGAAAGTAAACGTGGAGGTTTATTCACAAACGTGCATAGCAACCATCGCTAGTTAACAATAGGTTTTCAAACGAGCAAACGGCGCCATCTTCAGATGCGAAAATGCACACAGAAGGCAGATTAATTGAAGGGTTAAAATATGCTAAACTTCTACATTCCTCATTCACAGCTTCTTTAGCAATGAGGGTTATCGCCAACTGATGATAAATGCTTCATACATTGGATAATGAAACAGTTTTACTAAGTTTTGATAAATGATGAATGCTATACAACCACGGACAGGATTAAGTACGATAGGGGTGCCTTTCAAACCGCTGTCTTGATTGCGTCAACACATTATTTGACTCCTTCGCTCGCGGTTACTGCGACCACAAACGCAACCATGATTGCTAGTAATAAATTATTTAATCGTGATTAAACGCGTTTACAACCTCGGTTGCAGTTGCGACTGCAACCGCGTCTCTAGCTGCGACAAATCGCGAGCAAAAAATACAACTCCGAATACAAAATTCCAGACCCTGCTGCAGACGTATTTCTGTCCGTGATACTGTAATCAATTCATTTAGTATAATAAATTTATTATTTTTAGGGTGTGGAAAATATTTATACACAACATCAGCCGGTTCTGCATGAAACTTTGACAAATTTAATGAAAGGAAAACTTAAGGAATCAACTTTCCCGCATTTACTTGATAAAGAACAGCAAATGATCCAAGGAAGGTACAAGTAGTGTAGAATTATATTTTGTAATTACACATGAAAAGTTTTCATGCCTATTTCACTAGTTTTATTCAGGAATTTATGTAACTGAACACGTCTAATGCTTGGTGGAACCCTCAAAAATCGTTACTACAATATAAAAGACTTAGACTGACTTATCGTTACGATTGGGAAGCGTTAGCGGCGCTCACTAGCACATAATGTTCAGCCGTGTTGACATCTCATTGTATTAAACAAGGAACGGTGTGTGTATGTTATTTAAATCCAGTGTAGAGTAAAGTTTGAGTGGCTGTGTAGCTATTGGATTACAGCGGCGCAGTGCTGACCTGTACGTCGTGGTTTGTCCTCTAGTGGGTTTGCGGCAAAATCTATTTTATTAAGGGCTCAGGGCTCTTTAATAATCTACTGTGAATTCTATTAAGCTTGGTGTAGAAACTTTGTACAAATTGATAATGAATATATTTCAGGCCTGGTGACGTAATTGTGTTTATGATTGGCGGAATTACTTACGAAGAAGCGTTGGCGGTGCACAACATTAACCGTACACAAAATACTGCTGGATCTCGCATCATTCTTGGTGGCACTACGATTCATAATGGGCGCAGGTTAGTTTGTTGAGGATGAAAGGACGCATTTTCGCAGGCCACCTTTCTTTTAGGGGACTGATGGTACTAAGAACGTGCGCACCACTAGACCCTTGAATTTGTAAACAGAGTAAAATATATTAATTAAACCCCAAGTCTAGAAAATTTTTGTTTACAAATTGTTATGCGGTGACATACTGCAATTCTACGTGCGTTTCCGTACGGTACTGGGCGAACGCTAGACAGTATTAGAACAGTCATGGACAGAATTAAGTGTTCAGTGGATGCGTCATCGTTTGTGGTCGTGGTTTATAATCGCGGTTAAATATTCTTTGATCTCGACCAGTTGCGTCAAACGAACCAGTCACAGTCGAGGTTCGAACCGCCACTGTAACCATGTTTACAAGCGGTTGAAAATTTTAATGTGGTTTAGGACGCGTAACAGCGAGAAATTCATGTTGCGTTTGGTAGCGATTGTGCGCCAGCAACAACCTATCAAGATCAGAACCGCGGTGTAGAACGCGATCATGATTTAACTTTAGTCTGTTTGTGACCGTATAGTGCTACCCTAAAGTGTGCTCAACACTAGAATTAGGTACATATTTCAGAAAAAACGAGAGTCTGGTGCATCATTTTATGCGCTGAACCGTGCTGGTTCTTAGTTGTGTAACTTACTGATGAATGTTGCTGGCAGTTATCCAAATTCCATTTTATTGATTTTTAGCTTTATCGAAGAAGTAATTTGCGCAGTAGAAGGCACTTTACGGAGCGCTGCAAATCAGTCCCGTCATCACTTGACTTAAAGTGAATGTTGAAAAATGAAAAATAATAAAAATTGAAGCAAACATTAGTGAGCAAGTTAAAAAAACCACTCGAAATAATACAGAGCACATTGTAAATATTACGCATAATATGCGCGGTACTTACATCCACTGTTTAGGTGCTGGTAGAAAATTTAGAGAATAAAAGTTATTTGCTAGGCTAGCATATAGCTGTAAAGCTTTGAATGGTACTCCTAGAAAAATGGTACATAATTTGCTCTGGTGAGTAGCTATTATGGAAACAGTTTGTGTCTAGTGACATTGATTATCTGTGATGTACTTGTCAATTTTATTCATGAAATAAAATTTTTTGTTAACTGATTCTTTTACCCTACCGCTAGCTGTTTTGTCTGGGTGTGTGCAACCGACGTCGACACCAAAATCTGCAAAGTACCCTGAACAATATAGCGATAGCATCATGTTGTGTGGAGACATACCAAAAAAATTTTGTAAATAACAAAATTTTGTTATAGCCAACTCAAAACAACGGAAAGGTTGGGAAAATCGTCATATTTTTCGATTAAGAAACCAAATGGCTCCATTATGTCGGATAGTTAAGCGTAAAAATGAGCATATGCCTAAGCCTAAAGCAAGCAGAAAACTTGGTCTACAGCTTAAGTTACTCTATTGCAGTCCCACAGAGTAACGTTCCACCACTTTTCTTTACATAAACCAAAAATATATGATACTAATGGCACATGTCTGTTAGTATCATATGATATTCCAAATCTAGTTATACAACTGACTGAGTAGACATTTTCAAAATGATCATATGATATTGACAGGCAACGTAGGGGATATCGTATGTCCCATGTATAGAACAGGGCCGGAACAGTGGTATAAGCATATTCCTAAGCGTATGAATGAGCCTATTTTTAAGCCTGAGCCTAAGCCTAAACATAAAATTAGTCTAAAGCTTAAACTGACTCTTTTAATAGCCCCTCCGGAAAAAGATCCGACACTGTTCTATACATGGGCCGTCCGGAATATAATATGATATAAAAAGAGCAAACGTGACCGATACGTGATGTTAGCAGACAACCACTGTTTTTGGAGTATCGTACTGGGTTACATCGCAGATAAAATGTTGCCCAGTATATGCAACGTGACAAAACATGCCTCAGCTGCACCATTTATACGTGAACCCCGCATAAGTTCACGTGATTGAGACGAAATATTCATAACATAATTGAACATACACTAGTCTAGTATGTCGAAATAGTATGAATTCTACCGAAATATGACAATCCTCGTGGTGGAGGTCTCGTACCTCTAAAGGCCACATTTGACATTCTAATTTTCCTGCAGGTCGAAACCAGTTTTGACAACACAGGGGACTAAGTGGTCTGGAATACTATCTGTTTCCCTCAAATTGTTCAACGGTAATATTTGCGTCTTTGTCTTTTTATGCGGCTTCCACAGCACACATTTATACATCTCAAAAATGTCAAGAATTATATCTACATTTTCCATGATGACAAAAAACTTATCGTCGGCATATTTTTTGAGTTTTGTTTGCGTTCCACATAGGGAAATGACCTTAAGTAGAGCAATTTCGAGTATAAAACCCCTGATGTTAAAACACTTAAAATATTGGTGGCAGCTAGTGATGAGCATCGGATATTTTTTCATATCCGGATATCCCGTAATTCTTGCCGGATATTTATCCGGATATCCATATATATCCGGATATCCGGAATGAAATTTTTCATTTCGGATATCCGAAACTCGATTTTGCATTTTTGGGTTTCCGAACCTCAATTTTCGTTTCTTAACATAAGCGCTTGTTTTAACTTGTTGTTCTAAAGGATGTGCCCTGACCCACAAGCTGATTGTTATGAGCGTAAGCCATACAATTCAAAAAAATTGTTATTCATTAAAGAAGTGCTTCAATAGTTCTGGGTATTCGGTTTTGAAGTTTGCTAAAAACTACTGAATACTTGCGTTGGCAAACTGAAATTGAATTGATTTGGCTTGTCCTCCACCTGATTTAAACAGCTGCAAGAGAGATTCCATCGAATGCAACCCTTCCCTCGAACTATTATACACGAGTCGTTTTTCGTTCCAAGAAGAATGGACCACATTGAAATATACTTACGCTAAATTGTACAAACATCAGCTCAAGTTACTTTTAGTGGTGCCCCGCTTTCAGCGGCGGATACAGAAATTTCTGACGGGGAGGGACGGTAAATGTTTGAAATGCAATTTTTCCCAAAAAAATTTTCGGAGGAGAAAATTGTAAGGTAGGGAGCAGGGACCTTTTTCATTATTGCACTAAACAATTTTGTGAAGAAAAATATTGTAAAGTAGGCAACTTATCATTTTATCAAAGTAAATTTCTGACTTAACGCCTACGCCGCCCCCCTCCCTTTGGATCCGCTTTTTCACTAGATATAAGGCTAAAGTACTAATTTTTTGCTTGGCCTTAGGCTTAAGCTTTATTTGTGCTTTTATTACGCTGAGGAGGTTTAAACGTAGGAATATGTTTTGGCTGTTACATTGCTAAAACTAATATTGGTCCAAATCTAGAAGATCCGCTATAGTCTTAGTCTTGATGTACCGGAGCATAATGCCAATTAGAAACTTCAAAGTCTTCCCTGATATTTAAATTAAAGTTTAACCCTTTCTCACATGAATATTTTCTATTTCCCTGACCTACTTTTATGCTAGGATTCGAACTCCAGTGACTGGAGTGGGAGGCGTATACCATCACCACTCAGCTATAGGAGCTTGACGCTCGGATTTTGCATTTACATATTTATAAATAAATACGTTGCAAGAAATTAAGAAGACCTTTTCCAAAATTTATGTGTTCCATTGTTTGGCCCATGTTACGCTGAGAGGCGTCCCATTTACTCGCGGACAGCAATATACCAGGAGTGAAATGTTTTTGCTGGGTTGGTCGGGACAACTTCAAATCTGTTTGTTCTGGGTTTGGCCGGGACAGCTTCGATCCCGTATTTTTGCTGGGTCGGTCGGGACAGCCGGGACAGCTTCTGACCAATGTTTTTGTTGGATCGGTCGGGACAGCTTCGAGCCTATATTTTTGTCGGGTATATAGGGACAACTAGGACAGCTCCAAACTTATGTTTTTACTGGGTCGGCTGGGACAGTCGGGACAGCGTGGACCGGGCCCATGTATAGAACACTGAGACAAAAACATTATCTTTTATTGCGTTTTCAAGGGGCTTTCGACCCCCAAACCCTCGCACATACCAATTCTTTGTTTGAACAAATTTTTTTCACTTAGTTTTTGTAGCTTAGTGCGGGAGGCTTGGGAGGCGACCGCCCCCCATCTTGCTTAGGGTCCAATAATGTTGCGGGGGGTTCAGAGGTGAGGTAGTCCCATTGAGAACGCAATTTTAAAAGTTGTCTATGTAGAGGATGGCGGTTTTATCTCAGGAAGTTGTCTTTTATTGTGTTCTGAAAGGGGTTGTGCCCCTCCAACCCCCCACACTAGGTAATTTACGTATATGTTGAAATTGCATTAAACACTGTTATTGTGTTTCAAATACATTTTCAAACAGCTAAGCCTTAAAAATTGTAATACCACAAATAGTGCATTCCGACCAGGAATGACAAATTTACTCAGCCTGAAAAAATTACAAAGCAGTTACTACCTTATGGCTTCTGCGGAAAATTGACCTATAGCTCCTGCTCCGGGAAAAATTTAGCCGGTGGTTCAGGCAATTTGTGTAGATGCTTCAAAACGAATTGCGATGAAGTGATAACGCCGATTTAATATATTTTTATAAACAAACGTTTTACGAACTGCGGTGCCAGCTCCGGTTTCTTCACCTCCGCTTGCGCACTGCTTACTGCTTACCTTCGCTACATCGTTGCAGACCGGAATGATAGATCACTGTTGTTTATATTTTGCAAAAATATACCTAAAACAAGCGGACGACGACTGGATCACAAAAATTTCATTATCTCTACACTACTTACAGGTTTAACTACACTGAATAACGCAAGAGTGAACAGTAAGCTGTGGCGGTTGTCCCGATCGACCCAGCAAAAGAATAGGTCTAAAGTTGTCCCTGCTGTCCCGACCAACCACACGGAAACACGCTCAAACCTGTCCCGGGTGCTGCCGACCGACCCAACAAAAACACACTCGAATCTGTCTCGGCTTTCCCGACCGAACCAACGAAAACACTCGCTCGAAGTTGTCCCAGCTATCTCGACCGACCCAACGAAAACACACGCTAGAAGCTGTCCCGGCTCTCCAACCCATCCCAGCAAAAACATAGGCTCGAAGCTGTCCCAGCTGTCCCGCCCGACCAAACAAAAACATAGATTCGAAGTTGTCCCGGCTGTCCCGACCTACCAAGCAAAACCATAGGTTCGAAGCTGTCCCTGCTGTCCCGACGGACCACACGAAAACACGCTCGAAGCTGTCCCGGCTGCCCAGACCGACCCAACAAAAACACACGCACGAAGCTGTCCCCGCTCTCCCGACCGACCCAACGAAAACGCACGCGCAAAGCTGTCTCGGCTGTCCCGACCGATCCAACGAAAACAAACGTTCGATGATGTCCCGGCTGTCCCGCCCGACCCAGCAAAAATATAGGCTCGAAGCTGTTCCGGCTGTCCCGACAGACTAAATGAAAACACACGGTCAAATTTCTCCCAGCTGTCTCGACCGACCTAACGAAAACACACGCTAGAAGCTGTCCCGGTTGTCCCGGCCAACCCAACGACAGCACATGCTCGAAGCTGTCCCGGCTGTCCCGACCGACCCAACGAAAGCACACGCTCGAAGCTGTCCGGGCTGTCCCGGCCGACCCAACAAAAACTCACGCTCGATCCCGGCCTACCCAGCAAATACATAGGCTCGAAGCTGTCCCGGCTGTCACCCGACCGACCCAACGAAAGCACACGCTTAAAGCTGCCCCGACTGACCCGGCCGACCCAACAAAAACCCACGCTCGATCCCGGCTTACCCAGCGAAAACACATGCTCGAATCTGTTCCGACTGTCCCGGCCAACCCAACGAGAGCACATGCTCGAAGCTGTCCCCGCTGTCCCAGCCGAAAAACAGGCTCGAAGCTGTCTCGGGCTACCCAGCGAAAACATAGGCTCGAAGCTGTTCCGGCTGTCCCGACAGACCCAACGAAAACACACGCTCAAATTTCTCCCAGCTGTCTCGACCGACCTAACGAAAACACACGCTAGAAGCTGTCCCATCTGTCCCGGCCAACCCAACGACAGCACACGCTCGAAGCTGTTCCGGCTGTCCCGACCGACCCAACGAAAGCACACGCTCGAAGCTGTCCCGGCTGTCCCACCCGACCCAGCAAAAACATAGGCTCGAAGCTGTCCCGGCTGTCACCCGACCGACCCAACGAAAGCACACGCTTAAAGCTGCCCCGACTGACCCGGCCGACCCAACAAAAACTCAAGCTCGAAGCTGTCAAAGCTGTACCGGCCTACCCAGCGAAAACACATGCTCGAAGCTGTCCCGACTGTCCCGGCCAACCCAACGAGAGCACATGCTCGAAGCTGTCCCCGCTGTCCCAGCCGACCCACCAAAAAACAGGCTCGAAGCTGTCTCGGGCTACCCAGCGAAAACACAGGCTCAAAGCTGTCTTGGCTGTCCCGCCCGACCCTGCAAAAACATAATTTCGAAGATGTCACTCCGTCCCAGCACAAATAGGTGGGCTTGAGTGCTGGCCTGTTGCTGTCCCGCGGGAAAACTGGACGCCCCTCAGAGTAACATTGGCCCATTGTCTTAAAAACAAAAGGCCATTCAATCATGTCAAATGATGCCATGTCATGTGATAGACAGAATTAAACAGGGGCGTTTCGTTTCGTTAGCATAGTGTAATATACTTTTGACGTGCAAAATACTGTTTATAATTTCATTCCTAGAACAGCGCAGCTTTGATCTGCATGAATCAATGTGCTATTAACAGATTAACTTAATCGAATTGCTGTTGTCTTTGCAAAAGTTTATAGTCTAAACGCCGCCAATTGGAGCGTTCACTTCTACTGCCAGATCTATTATTCAGAAAAGAAATTTTGTTCCGAGACAATGCAAATAAATACTTATATTATGGCGCGAAATTTAAATTATGGCAGGAAAATTCAAAATTAGGCGGGAAAATTCAAAATTAGGCGGGAAAATTCAAATTTTGGCGGGAATTTTCAAATTTTAACGGGTTGTCTTATGATACGTCATAAACTACATAATGGAATACCATATGATACTCCAAATCCTTCTTGTTGAATATCATATCATAATGTTGTTAAATTGGAAACATGTCTGATTATGTCTCGTGACATTCGAACACTTGTATGTTGAGATAACCTGAGTACCCGTGTTTTGTATAGCAATATCACATGATATTCGACCTTTGTCTGTCCGTATCATATGAGGGTAACAAAAAATTATGTTGATGTCGAATCAACATGTGACAAAACGTGACCTGACTGCCCCAGTTATAGCGTGAAACCCGCATTAAATCAAAAACTGAAAGGCAATTCTTACTTATTTATGGTACCCATCGAGAGCCAATAAAGTTAAGACTAATATTTTGTTCTTAAGCTCAGATTCAACCGGTGTATGTTTCCGTAATACAGAAATTGGAAAAAAGTAAATCGACTGATGTTTCTGATTCGGACGAACACTGATAAGAAAGCGTGCGTTGAGTTGGCAAAAAAATTTTGAACACTTTTATGAGGAATGTAGAAGGTGTAGCGCCGAGAACGCTTAAAACTATTCAGTGCCCGCAGCTTTATAAAGAGATACGACAAGTGGTGATAGAACCAAGTTTTCGACGACAAGGACATTTTGGTGAAATATTTGGACACAAAGACCTTTGGACAAAGTTATCATCAAAATACCTGTAAAATTTATGGGTAAAATACTTTTATTTTCATATGTTCAGTGTCGAAGTAACCAATAGGAAATGTCAGCTGGAATCACTGCGGGATACTTTCAACGATCTTTATCACGTACGCTTTGTAGTATTGCTCAGCGCGGTGATATTACTATATAGGACCTACTGTTTGGATGTCTTTTAGCACGAAAAGAACAGATGTTTTTGTTCAATTTTGTAATCTAAAACTCTATATCTGCTATTTGGTAAGCTAGAAACTTACTTGATAGATCTTTTTAATAAGAAAATTCCGTCGTAATGTTTTCCGTACTTTACTTAGAGCAAAAATAACTGTCTCAAAACAAATTCGTGCTCATTTTTAAATGTAACAAAACCCATAAATTGCGATTTAGGGTTTGCTTTGCGATTAGAGTACGGTGTCTGTTTTTGTGTATTGTAATTACACTTTTGCTATGCTAAATTGTACATGGCGTTTTCTATTTACATACTGTTTTGCAATTTAATGAGTAAATTTCTCTCTCAATTCAGACGGAAACAAATTGTTTTGTAAAATTTAAAACATATAGTAAATTTATAGACACTTAAGATTGTGAATTCCGTGGAAATACGGGACCCTAGGGTTATAGAGCTCTACTGAATTAGACACCAAAAGAACCTTGGACCCTTATTATGTCTCAATTTTTGGCACTGTAGTGTCTAGGTACAAAAAATTAAATTTTAAGCTTTTCACCAGTTGAAAGTTTGAAAACTTCATTCACAGAACGACATGCCTATTTTTATTATAGGGGGCCACCCATTTACTCAGGTGAACCAAAATACAATATAACTTAAAGGTTGCAAGGTTAGACTTAGGATTAGAATTTAGGCTTACAGGCAACCTTCCTGCTGCCATACTCTGAATGGAATGCATATGTTGACAAGGGTGCTGGAAGCTGGAACGGTTTCAATTACAGGGGCTCGAACATCATTTTTTCCGTTAAAAATGATATCCATTCGTTCTATTGATGCGGGATGCAAATCCTATTTTACCTTTTTAGAAATTCCTTTTAACTTCCTAAATTTTAGGGTGTCTGGACCACGCACATAACTAGGGCGTCCATGGATTCGTTCACGTTCTCTGCCGATGCATCAGTATCAATATGAGCATTTATAATAGAACCTGATTATTTTTAAAAGGTTTAAGTCACAAAAGTTCAATAGACTAAAATAGAATATATTTAACAAAAACTATGAAAGCAAAACGGATTTTATTTTGAAAAATGTTTAAATTGAATTATGATTTGCGACTTTTGTCCCATTGTTAATATATTATATTAAAAGCTGTGTTGCGCGATATTCTCAAAATGTTGTGCAACACATTTGTTGCTAAAACTTCAGTTGTTTACGCGTGTGACAGTTTTTTAAGGTCGATTTTTTATTTAAGTGTGAATAATTTAAAACTTGAGGAACATACAAATTGGCTTAGTTGTACAGGTCTGGTGTTCTGTTATGGTTTTCAACTGCATCAAGACAATAATAGAGTGAGTTAAAACGACGTCGGACCTTACTCAGACCCAGACATTTTTTGCAGTAGCGCGTGCAGTATAACGTGGTGTTCAATAAGTCTAGGCGTTAGGATGAGGTTAACTTTGAGCCTACGCAAAGAATGATCTAAAGCTTAACCTTATACTATTGCAGTCCGCAGAAAAGGTTCCACCCCTGATCTTTACATGGGCCCAATATTTGAACGAAAAAAATTGTGTAAAATTGTTACCACCTAAGCTAGGAACAAACCTTTTCGAAACATCTTGCCAAGAAAAAGATTTAGACTTTAACCTTGAACAAAATATTCCCATAATACTTTTAACGCTAAGATACTATAACCCCTTCTCACATTGAGTTGCCTGTAGGCAACTCAGCGCAGTGCATATACGTTAAATAATATATATCGCACCGTGTTTAACAATTGCAACACGTATACGTAGTACAAAATCACCACAAGACGTGAGAGCCCCCTCGGGCTCGAGCGTCAAGCTCCTATAGCTGAGTGGTGATGGTAAACGCCTCCCACTCCAGTAACTGGCGTTCGAATCCTAGCATAAAAGTAGGTGTCAGGGGAAATAGAAAATATTCATGTGAGAAAGGGTTAAGCGAAAAATTTTCAGTTTACTATCTATAACCCCTTCTCACATTAGTTACCTATAGGCAACTCAGCGCAGCGCAGATACGTTAAATAATATATATCGCACAATGTTTAACAATTGCAACACGTATACATAGTACAAATAGAAAATATTCATGTGAGAAAGGATTGGTGCTAAATTTTATCAATATTGACTGGGTTGTAGATGCAGAGATATATACAGCTTTAAGAAGTCAACCGCTGACTTCGGTTGATTTTTGACTTAAATCACAAAAACTAAGACTTGGGCTCTAATAAACGCCATCTAAACAATTTCTACTATAATGTTTGCAGAGATTAAAATAGCATGAAATTTAACAAATTCACAGCAAAATTGTTTCGGCCAAATCGAAAAGCGGCATATTCCCGAGCGTTCAACATACCTGATTTTTCAAATGGGGCATTAATGTCAGGAGAAAATTTGTTCATAACAAACTACGGTACTATTACAACCACGAAAGGCTGGAACTCAACGGATACAACCAGTGAAGTTGCTATTGATAGACACAGGGTTCATTTATACGCATACGCTTTTGTTGCACTGTTCTTGATAGTAATTGGCGTAATATTCAGGTAAATAACGCGGCTCAACCGCTGGGAAGGGGACGGTGCGATTATGGGACGGCAGTCAAGTATACATAGGACAGCATTTCAATATTACTCACGTTTATTTGACTTCTTGTTCGTTTCACCGTCCACGAGTATATTTGTGCACCCTGTTTTTCTGTATAAAGCTACTACGCCTCTGATTACTTCCTTACAGTGGAGATAGGTAACGAATGCGTGAACGAATCAGTAAATTTAAACGTGGAAATAGAATTTGCTATCAACTCTCAGCACCTTACTGTCACTAGATATTAGTCTTTAACAAGCACGAGAGGTACCCCATTTCGGAGTGGATACATCCTGAGTCGACATTTTTGAAGGTGATCGCGAATTTCCAAAATCTCTAATGTATATCCGACAGGGGCAAGCAAACGGAATCCCAAACTTCAACAGGGGCAGACAGCCTCACCCACCATCAGGAAACTAGCCAACGTGAATCCCGTCAGCGAGTCCACGTTATGTGAGTGTTGCGATAAGCCATCAGGTCCCCCGGTGAACGTCCCTAGATTCCAGGTGCTCATACCTACTGCAAACACATTCGCGAAGGAACTAACCGCATCTCAACCGCCTTTATTAGTATTAGGCGGCAGAGCCGCGGGTTCAGTTCCATAGGTGGATACAACCGGCCGATTTGGCGTGCTACGACTTAACGTTCTTTTACTGCCACTCCGAGAAGCGAAGGCGGGACCTCAGCCGCTCAAATATAATTTCTACAAACCTATAAAAATTGAAAACCACCTCTACTCAAAAATGAACACCCGATTGCTGCCAATAACACAGTTCTCTGCACTCATATGTTTTCTAATAATTTGCATAACCGGCCAGTGGATCCCTGCACCGGTTACAAATATTACCCTAGAATTGAGCACACAAACAATAACTAAAAACATATTTTAAACAGCATACATACACATTTACACATACACGTAAGACACATATATGCTGACATTTTTCAATTCCCTATTTAAAAACATCCAGAGAGAAAATATGTGAAACCCACCCACAACAAATGTACATCGGGAAAATTTGCCCTGCACAAGTGAGGCCTGTCTTCGGCATGACCCTGCTTAGCATCTGAAATATCTCAGAAATATGCAGCCTCGGTATTATTAGGCATTTTACCCTTACCAGCACATGTGCACCGCTGTAACAAGCTCTCTGTAGTATGAGAATTCAGTTCCGCAAATTTCAGATCAATACTCACAGGTCAGCAGGGCCACACATTAGCAGCAACCTTCCCAGGCTCCTCTCCGATATAGCCCAAAAGACCACAAACCTGTGAGGCTGACTAACACACATCTATGTTTTTGATTGCGCATTCGAGCGCGTAAATGCAGTCACATTTCTGCAGAATCAATATTTTCGCCAGGAAGCTGTCTGTTCTACCATTATTTTTTCAGCATCTTTGCGATATTTCGTTTGGATTCCTTGGTATCAAAAGTATGGCTTGCTGGTCCAACTACAATTACTGTTGGAATTGTGCTTTGCGGCAAAGTTATGGTTGACTGGAATTATTCGTTTGGAACCGGATGCGTTGCTAATCGTAAAACTAGTTCGTTTCGGGCCAACGATTTCGAATCAGGGCCTTGGATATCAGGCCAAAGAATACCAGAATTAGTGATTGATGATCCCATGCCAGTTGTGAGGGACCAAATGTATTGCAAACCTACGGATAATAGCATAAAACAGAATTCAAAAAATGAAGATCGTGAACTTCGAGAAATATCTTTAGACCTTGAGTCATGTCTGCCCTGTGGATCGGTGGTTTTTCTTGCGATTTTAACCTATATACCTCTTTTGAATAGGTCAGTTCTTAACATTTTGAAATTTGTGACGGAATTCTAGATGTTGGCATTGGAAATTTTACCACTTCAGCTACGCTATGCAAATGTTTAAACAAAAATCCCTGTATGAATTGTTGGACGTTAGTGGCGTAGTGATAATGCGGAGCAAACAGGGTGTCATGCCCTTCCAAGTACCTAGTGTAGTGCGCTAGGGGCGCAACGACGCTGGGACACTAAAAATCACTTGCACACGCGCGAAGTAGCATTCACGGTGTCAACTATGTTTCGGTTTTAATTCCTGGGTTTTTTACATACGGAGTTAATTTTTTTACATATATAGATATATACGACGGGTTTCAACACCTAAATAGATGTTAAATGTGGAGGGGGACGCCGCAATTTAGTTCCCCATAGTTAGTCTGCACCCACTATGCTACTGCTGAATATCCAGCTATAAAAATACATGCATGACTCGCATTGATACTAAACGGCAAATATTCCGCGTATTTTTCGTGTTTTAGGAAACCCCTCCAAACGAAAACGCTATTGGCGAATCAAAGCAAAGAAGCAGTGGTCAAACGCACCGAAATGGGTAACTTATCAATTACTTCCTGGTATTGCGCTATACTTTATGATAATTTTAATGTCATCATGCAACGTTCGGAAGCGTTTCTTTCAGAGCAAATTATATACTATAAGGCGCCGTAACGGCAATTCACGCACGATGCAGCATACGGTAACGGACAGCCACTGAGGGCGGCGGACAACAAGGTGCGACAATTCAAGTTCAATACAACACAGTACCGGGTTTCGCCGTACGGCAATAATCGTTAAAAGTATAGCGCCACCCATCAAATAGGACTGGCTTAAATTTTAGATTAATATGCAATTAATTCGGCGGAGACCATATTTCTTCAATTTGCAAACAAAGCACGTCAGTGTATTTTTAACATGTATGTACTGGTTGGATCTGACGGCACATATATCACTGCTTACAGGTTACAAACTTTATTTTTGGGCATCTGATTTTCGGAATATGCCGTGAACAGCGAATCTTTTTAATTTTTAGTAATGGATATTCATTTGCTGAGAACGAAAACTCAAGTCAGCTTATGGAAACGTCCACAACTGCTACAACTACAAATGCACCAGCAACTATCAATGACCAAACAACGACAAACGAACCGTGTCCCGATATAAAGCATGCAAACGTTTGCGTTGATAACGCGGGTTATTCTTCTGCAACTACAATGCAAAAGACCGCGACGAACTTACTTGATTCTAAAACCTCTCAACTTTCGGCTTCCGCTTCAAACACTTCTGTCTCTTTTGTTTCATATTCAAAGAACCAAGATCCTGTAGCTACCACATCCGCAATAAGCACTACAAATACAGAAATTTGGGAACTTCGTGATGACTCGCTTGAAACTGTTCTTAGTAATAATTTCAGCGAAATTTTTTACCAAAATAAGGGTCTACCCTGTAACTGTCCCTATTTGCCCGTAGAAACCCTGGATCAAGCTACGATAATAGTAACAGATCAGTGCAATGAATTATGTTGCTTACCAAACAATCCAAGCCTGTCAGGTCAACACACTGCGCCAGGAAGCTTAAATGAAAATTCAACTTTAGACTTGCAAGTTTCTGAAAATTCAGCCAATTTTCGAAACATTCTAAATGGCAGATGTTTCGTGCACACTGCTGGAAACAACAGACAAAGCGCCGATGTAAATTGTAAGCCATTCGGGCTTGAACTCGTGCAATTTAAAAATTGCCAACAAATGCTATCTGCTGGATGTAAAACTCATTTGGTGGTAAAAAAATGTCGCCGACAAGATAAAGCAAAACGAAAGAAAAACAGAATTTCTGCTCATATTGAACAATTGACACTAAGATTAGATTCGCTATAAATACATGTGTAAACTGAAAATTTTGATTTACATTTAGGTGTTTTCTGTTTTAGTTTTAAGATTAATATTTATGTGTTGTTTCATTTAGTTCCTTTAATAGACCATATGCCACAATTTGCTGCATTTAATAACAACCGTAAATTTTTGAATTTTTACCTAATCGAAAATTTAAAAAATACCTATTCTAGAAAAACGGGTTGATGAATAAATTTTTTTGATGAACACAGCCTTTTAAAATGTATTTTCCTATTCGCTGTCTGTATTCTCCCATGTTGCCAAACGTTAAAACACCCTGATTATAGACGACGCGATTGTCAGATTGGTTGAGGTATTAACTTTTGATGTGCACCGGATAACAGGATATGAATAATATCCGGATATGATATTTCCGAAATGAAATATATACCTATGTTTCCAGATATTCGATACCCAAAATGCTATTGTGTAAATAATTTTTTGAAATAATTTGCATTGTTTCACCATTAAAGTAGCATGAACTGACGATAAGAAATTCCGTACATACATATTCAAACCTTAGTCAGAATATTGTGACTGAATTCTTGATGATTTTTGTGAGTAGATTTGGTTTTTTGGTGTATATTGTTTGTAAAATTTAGAGCTGTTTCCCTTGGACTGTTTTCCAACCATAGATACTGCCAGAATTTTTATAATTCAGTATAATATTGCAAGATTGCTTTTCTTACATCATATTGGATACTGTCATAAGCTTGTTCCTGCGGTGGACCTTGTGTACGACAGTAGTTTAGAATCTGAATACTTCGTCGTTTGGATTGAAATAAATTATAAGTATATTTATGCATCGTTCACAATAAAGTGCGTACAGAGTGTGGAATTAAATGTTTTCAATTTCCGAAACAGATTATTTTAAAAATGCAAAAAGGAAATTGACTTGTTGAATTTAACGTACAGGTAAATTGACATTTGTAAATTGGAACTGTTCTTGAAATGGAATTTACAATTTAAAAGATAAATTTTGAATCTCCACTTAGTTAATCTTGAACTTTATAGTAAACAGTAAATTGAATTTTGATTTCTGATAGTATTGGTATATTGAATTTTGTAAAGTCAAACTGAAACCGGAACAGTTATAGATGAAATATACTACAGGGAAATTGAAATGCAAACTTGATAAACTAATTTCAATTTCCTTCTTCTATAAGAAAATTTTAGAATAGATACATCTGGTGGACTCAAAAGGTAAACAAACGTTCCGGTGACCTACAGTAACCTCAACAGATAACTTTCAGTTAGGTAGGTCTGGAATAAAAGTAAACTTTTGAAGATAACTTTCATTGTATGTTTATAATACCAAAGTTTCTTTGAAACAGACAAAGAGATTCCTAGTTGTACTGCGTCAAACACAATACCGACAGCGTGCAAGCATCTGTTTTTGTACATAGGACATTTTCTTCAGGCCCGTAGCCATCTCATCAAGGTTTGTAAACAGAACGGGTCAGGGTAGATTCAGCCCCCACCTGGAAAAAATTTTCCTGCAATCTACTGCGTCCCAGCTGCCTGTTTTTTTCAGGAAGGTATAATAAATTGCGACCGGCCGCTAGATCTTTCAAGAGGGGCATACAAAGGTTTAAACATCAAACAAAACCTGTACCTTAAAGTGTCTAAAGCCTAAGGCAAGTCTTTAGATCTATAGAACAAGTTAAACTTTACACGATAAAACACTTTATATAGTTAAATACACCATTCACCCATATGTTTATTTACTTAAAGCAACACCTATTGCTGCTACACAATTCACCCCTATACTTATTTACTTGCGCCCACCCACCGCCATGACCTTTTACATTAGTTGCTAACTCACCCATTGCGCAGTGACCTTTGTCATTTTATTTATTTTCCTAACTCCTCCATTGTGTAATGACCTTTGTTGTTTGTCCTGACCTCTTGTAAATTTCATGAAACTCAAAATTTCTAATTTAGTAAATTTTCTATGATAGGGGTCGTATTATAAATTTTAGGGATTGTATATTTTCAATGCACTAAATCTCAATTTCCCTATACCCGTAAAATCGAAATTTTTCTAAATTGAGCAAAATCTTAAACGCAAAATTATTTTTCTTTCAATTTCCATATACTTGGTTTGAACTTTACTACTTAAATGGAAACTGAATTGCAATAAAGACAGTATAGGGAAATTGCGTTTTTCACGTTATATACTGTTTAGGAAATTGAATGTAGAGTTTAAACTTTTATTTTTAATTTCCGTTTCACTTTCTAAATTCCAAAACCGGTATTTCCATGCTGGGAATTGCACGACTTTATCTCCACACCGTGTACGCATTATAATGTGGACGATGCATTAACATGGTGCCTCCTCGGCCTAATAAACACCAGTGTAAAACAAAACTTAAGCCTAAGCCAAAGCTAACGTTAGCCTAAAATTAAAGCGTACTCTATTGCAGACTAGTGAGAAAGCGGGCACAAGCGGATCTAGAGGGGGCGGGCGGGCGACGTCCCCGGTCAGAACTTTATGTGCTAAAAATGGTAAGGTCCCTTTCTGCCTTACAACTTTTTTAACAACATACTTCGTTACATTATTGTACATGCACATGCCACTTTGTCAATCAATACGTCTTAGAAAGGACAACTGTTTTGTATTGAGTGTGTCAGAAGGGACTGTGCTTTTTATATAATACATACATAGTCTGTCCTATTAAGGAGTTCTGTTCAGCGAGGTATCACGACAATTCGTTTTCGACAACTCGCCTGACAATTCGTACTCCGACATTTCGTTGTTCCGGACAACTCGTCGACCCGACAACTTGTCGCCTGTTTGTGTGTACGACAACTCGTCGGCCCAACAACTCACTGACCCCGATAACTCGTCGACCTCGAGAACTCGTCGACCACTACAACTTTTCGACCACGACAACTCGTCGACCACGACAAATTGTCGCCCCGACAACTTATGTTACCAAAGCAAGCGCAAACTCTATACTTCTTATGTAATAAAAATTGCTCGGTAGATAAATCTAAATAACGTAATTAAACTCGACACTTCCCATGGCCTAAACAAATGGTTAAACTGTCCAATGCATATCTTAGATCGCGTAAACACCAAATAACAAATACTTTTAGAGCCCAGAAACCAAACATAGAATATAAAATTACGGTCCCTTGAAGGGCAAAACACTCTTGAACTAAAGTCTGTGAACATTGACAGTAGATCGTTTACCGAACGAACTCTTATTGTCTAGACACTGTGTCTAAACAGTGTCCACATTGTCAATACTCCCATCCGAAGGACTACCGCCAAAGCACGCCAGTATACACGCTGCCATGTCCTAATATTAAGAACAATATTGTTTTGATACCGCCATTGCAGCCAAGTGTGTGGACATTTTTTACGGTGGCGTACTGTATTACGCGGATGACCCATAAAATTCTAAGGTCTCTGCCGTACAACTTTCCCCTCAGAAAGTTTTTGACCCATGTTACTCTGAGGGGCGTCCCATTTACCCACGGGACAGCAATATTCCCGGAGTGAAATTTTTTTGCTGGGTTGGTCAGGACAGCTTCAAACCTCTTTGTTCTGGGTCGTTCGGGACGGCCGGGACATCTTCGAGCCTGTATTTTTGCTGAGTAAGTCGGGCAGCTTGGACAGCTCCAAACCTATGTTTTCGCTGGGTCGGTTGGGGAAGCCGGGACAGCGTGGACCCAGCCCATGTATATAACACTGACACAAAAACATTTTCTTCTATTGCATTTTCAAGGGGCTGTCGACCCCCAAACCCCCACACAAAGCAATTGTATGTTTAAACAAAATATTTTGACTTTGAGTGTCTTTTTAGCTTAAGTGTAAGAACCGCTTAGTGCAGGGGGCTTGCGGGGCGGCAGCCTCCCATCCTGCTTAGACTCCCTTAATGTTGCTGGAGGTTCAGGGGCGGCAGCCCCCCTGAGAGAACATAATTTAAAGTTATCTCTGTAGAGGATGGAAGGTTTTATCTCGGGAAGTTGTCTGTTATAGTGTTCTGAAAGAGTTGTGCCTCTCCAACCCTCCCCCACACTAGGTAATTTACGTATATGTTGAAATTGCATTAAACACTGTTATTGTGTTTCAAATACATTTTCAAACAGCTAAGCATTAGAAATTGTAATACCGCAAATAGTGCATTCCGACCAGGAATGACAAATTTACTCAGCCTGAGAAAATTGCAAAGCAGTTACTACCTTTAAGGCTTCTGCGGAAAATGGACCTACAGCTCCTGCTCCGGAAAAAATTAGCCGGTGGTTCAGGCACTTTGTGTAGATGCTTCAAAACGAGTTTGCGATGAAATGATAACACCGATTTAATATATTTTTATAAACAAACGTTTTACGAACTGCGGTGCCAGCTCCGGTTTCTTCACCTCCGCTTGCGCACTGCTTACTGCTTACCTTCGCTACATCGTTGCAGACCGGAATGATAGATCACTGTTGTTTATATTTTGCAAAAATATACCTAAAACAAGCGGACGACGACTGGATCACAAAAATTTCATTATCTCTACACTACTTACTGTAGTGATCCGAATAAGAGGGGGACTGATATTTATTTGGCTTCTCCAGAGGTACTCCCCTTGTTATTCGGTTACGGACTGTTATTTATTTTTAACCCACGCTTCGCCACTCTTCGTTACTGATATATATATATCGGGTACTGCCACTATACGTTGAACTAAACGTTTATTTGTCTTGCGTCACTAGCTTGAGCGATCATGCAAGCTTATACTTAGGAATGTAGTTTCAAAATTTAAGAACGCTATAAAGATTCGAACTCAATTTTATTTGGTCCTGGAGTCATTTATGGACTACAATTAGGAATAACTGACCTTCATGGACTCTAATTAGGATTTAGGTACTTTATCCGCTAACGGACTTTTTTAGGTATACGTACTCCTATTGATTATGCCTCAAAATGGGGACCCCCTCTTATTACCCCAGACCCTCTTATTCGGGTCACTACAGTATAGGCTCAGGTACACAGCGTAACGCACGAGTGAACTGCAAGCTGTCCCCGTTGTCCCGATTGACCCAGCAAAAGCATAGGTTCAAAGCTGTCCCGGCTGTCCCGATCAAACCAGCAAAAGCATAGGTTCGAAGTTGTCCTGGCTGTCCCGACCGACCCAGCAAAAACATACGCTTGTAGTTGTCCCTGCTGTCCCGACCAAGTCAGCAAAAGCTCAGGATCAAAGTTGTCCTGGCTGTCGCAACCGACCCTACGAAAATGCACGCTCGAAGCTGTCCGGCTGTCCGACCGACCGAAAACACGCGCTCGAAGCTGTCTAGGGTGTCCCGCCCGATCCAGCAAAAACCTAGGCTCGAACCTGTCCCGGCAGTCCCTCCGACCCAGCTATAGCATAGGCTTGAAGCTGTCCCGGCTGTCCCGACCGGTAAAACGAAAACACACGCTCGAAGCTGTCCCAGCTGACCCGCCCGACCCAGCAACAACAAAGGCTCGAAGCTGTCCCGGCTGTCCCGACCGAACCAACGAAAACACACGCTCGAAGCTGTCCTGGCTGTCACAGCCGATCCAACGAAAACACACGCTCGAAGCTGTCGTGGCTGTCCCGGCCGACCCAACGGAAACACTCGCTCGAAACTGTCCAGGCTGTCCCGCCCGACCCAGCAAAAACATATAGGCTCGACGCTGTCCCGGCTGTCCCACCCGACCCAGCAAAAACCTAGGCTCGAAGCTGTCCCGGCTGTCCCGACCGATCCCGTGAAAGCACACGCTCGAACCTGTCCCGGCAGTCCCGGCCGACCCAACGGAAACACACGCTCGAAGCTATCCCGGCTGACCCAGTCAACCCAACAAAAACACACGCTCGAAGCTGTCCCGGCTGTCCTGGCGCCCACGAAAACACACGCTCGAAGCTGTCCTGGCTGTCCCGGCTGTCCGGCCAACCCAACGAGAACACACGCTTGAAGCTGCCCCGGCTGTATCGGCCGACCCCCAAAAAATAGGCTCGAAGCTGTCTCGGGCGACCCAGCGAAAACACTGGCTCAAAGCTGTATTGGCTGTCCCGCACGAACCTGCAAAGACATAGACGCGAAGCTGCCCCTCCGACCCAGAACAAATATATGGATAGGAGTGCTGGCCTGTTGCTGTCCTGCGGGAAAACGGGACGCCCCTCAGAATATTGGCTCTCCGTGGCGTAGACAGTATAATGTAGATGACCCATAAAATTCGAAGGCCCTTACCTTGCAATTTTCAACTCAGAAGATTTTTGCCCCATGTTACTCTGAGGGACGTCCCATTTATCCACGACACAGCAATATATATCCGGAGTGAAATATTTTTGCTGGGTTGGTCGGAACAGCTGAACAGCTTTGAGCCCTCATTTTTGCTGTGTCGGTCGGGATTGCCGGGGCAGCTTCGTGCCCGTGTTTTTGCTGGGTCGGTCGGGACAGCCGGGACAGCTTCGAGCCAGTATTTTTGCTGAATCGGTCGGGACAGCCGAGACAGCTTCGAACCAATGCTTTTTCGGGTCGGTTGGGACTGCCGGGACAGCTTCAAACCTATATTTTTGTTCGGCACGTCGGGACAGCTAGGACAGCTCCAAACCTGATCATACGCAACATTGCTTGTACCTTCAACTTTGTATGACAAAAAGCGATCGTAAGAGGATTTGAGTGTTTATTTTCGGACTGCACTTGTAAATAATGTCTGACTTGACTTCATAAAAAATCTGTCGTATGACCAAAAATATTAGGCAGTATTTTTCTTGAACTGTATTATAAACCAAATTGTAGAGTGCAGTGTTGTCAGATGTGTCTTAATAGTTAAATTTTTTACATTCGTGTAATAGACATAGCTAGTCGATTGTACTTATGCTACATTTCACATATTTCGAAATTTCATATGCTAATTACAATTTGAGTTAAGCCGTATTACTAGGTAAGAGTGCCCTAGAAGGGATAGATTGTGATATGTTTCGCTTGAAGCATGTGAAATAGTTTAAACAAGAGTTAGTTAGACCATAGATCAGTAGGTAATGCTTATAATATTAGCTCCATAACTTCTATGAAAATAGTCGCCATCTATATCTTTGACGGCTGTCTTTCAGTGTTAAAACGCTTGCGGTCAGTGAAACAAGAAACATATGGGCCCAGCGGACTTCACCTATCAGCTTAATTTTAGCGTTTGCTGGGTTTTACAATGTTCAGTTTATAAGTGATCTAATCTAACATTCTTCATTGGAAGAGGATATTTTTTGAGATTTAAAATATTATGTTTCTAAAACTTGATTAGTAAATATTTCAATATTGCAAGGTTACGAATTGTGTCTATTGATTATCGAATAAAAAATGTCAAGCATACGTGCTCGACTATTTTAGCTATCTTTACCATGACAATTTGATGATGTGAAGTCGAGAAACATTTCCAAATTGTGTTCTGTGCCGTGCCATATTTAAGCTATTCATCTAGAAAATACAATTCAAACGTTGCTAAATATTTCAAAGAACATGTTCTCCTGGCGCTCAACTGAGATAACTTTTAAAAATCAACTGACTGTTATACGAATTTATAGCTTAACAGATGAAAGCTCGTTGGGCCCATATGTTTCTTGCTTCACTGACCGCAAGTGTGTTAACACTGAAAGACAGCCGTCAAAGATATAGATGACAACTATTTTCGTAGAAGTTATGGAGCTAATATTATAAGCATTACCTGCTGATCTTTGGTCTAACTAACCCTTGTTTAAACTCTTTTACATGCTTCAAGCGAAACATATCACAATCTGTCCCTTCTAGGGGCACTTTTACCTAGGTTCTTTCTTTTACATGGGATACGGTGAGGTTTTATGCTAAGTCTACTTCTATGTGTACGCGTAAGCCTTAACAAAATATAAGTCTAAAGCGTACACTTGCTCCATTGCAATCCACCAAAAAGCAGCCTGTTCTAAGCTATAATGCATGGGAGGTTATTACAAAATATTAGTGTTTTAGTTAGCAATTTCAGTAGAACAAACATCGCAGGGACACGTAATCTATTGCACGGTGTCATTAGCATCACACAATAATATCGACTAGCTATGGTAATTGCATATTTGTAATACATTTTTTTCGAAAAATTATAAAAATCAAACTTTTAATAACAACATAAATGAGACGTTTAGCTGTCCAATTTGTGTATGGTGTCGAAGCAGCTAATTAGGATATTCTATACTTAAGTTGCCTCATTCCAGCTCTGCTTTCGTGCAGAGAACATTGTGCAAAACTTTCAAAAAGGGTGCATTCTCGAGACTTGAAACATATATTGAAAACACTACCATGTTTCAATGATTGATCTTGTAACTTCAAAAACCAATTTAACTTCGGTCTTCATTTTAAGAGTAAACAACATAACACCCTAATGAAGTGATTAGTGTCAGCCTAGGTATGAACCGGGACTTCTGACCTTTTAACTAAGCAGCTGAAAAAGCGGGTTACGGGTGGTTTCGAACTAGCGACCTTCTGCGTGTCAGGCAGACGCTGTTACCACTGCGCCACATAGCCCGCCTCTGCAACTGTTTTCTATCGTCGACTATATGTGTCGACCGTATGCTGCCAGCAAGCATACATACAGTGCACTGCACTCTATTGCATGCGCGCATCGGACAATCATGTCTCATATGCTTACATGCCCTATTTTCGACAAGGGTGTCCCTTGACCGTCCATCCTATTTTCGACTGGACACCGTGTCCATAGCGCGGCAATTTACCATTGAGCTCACGGCGTAGCCCCCATGTCAATCAAGGTAAGAGCCGGGATGTAAGCATGTGAGATATGCTTGTGTTGGTGCATATGCAATAAATGCAATGCACATTGTGTTGTACGGTCGACACATATAGTCGATGAAAAATGCAGTTGGAGAAGCGGGCTACGTGGCGCAGTGGTAGAGTTCTCGCTTAACGATCCATAGGCTAGGAGTTCGATCCCCGCTCTAGTCCGCTTTTCCAGCTGCTTAGTTGAAAGGTCTGATGCCCCGGTTCCTACCTAGACTGACAGGGGACATCAGACCTTTCAACTAAGTAGCTGGAAAAGTGGGCTAGAGCGGGGATCGAACTCTCAGCCTACGGATCCTTAAGCGAATATTCTACTTTTGCGCCACTCAGCGCGCCTCTCCAACTACTGTTTTCGTCGACTATATGTGCCGACCGTATGCTGCCAGCTAGCACATATACAGTGCACTGCACTATAGTGCATGTGCACATAGCGGACAACCATGTCTCTCGTGCTTACAATTAGGATTGTGATAAGTTGGATAGGTTAGGGTACTACGTGTGGGTATACGCGGTGTATGTGCATAGTGTGTGTAAAGTTAAGTCACATGTGCACATATAGCAATAAAGAAAGATATGATATCGGTCGCGCAGTGTAATGAGTAGCGCAGTTGACTCACGAGCAAGAGATTCGAGGTTCGATTCCTGGCGTGGCCATATGTTTCGAAGATATTTAGGGAAAAAACCAAGTATAATTCCAGTACGTCGAGGAAAGGGGTCGTCCTGACTGAGCAGTTCTGGCCTGGAGGTTCCACCGAGATAGGCGCAGTAAATGGCAGGCTCATGGATTTGAAGAAGTTTGGATTCGCGGTCAGGGCGACCGCTTTGAGATTGGGGAATGTGGGTATACGCGGTATATGTGTGTATGTGCATGCATAGTGTGGGTAATGTTAAGTCACACGTGAACATATAGTACTAAAGAAAGATATTATATCGGCCGCGTGATGTAATGGGTAGCGCGCTTGAGTCGCGAGCGAGAGGTCCGAGGTTCGATTCCCGGCGTGACCATATGTTCCGAAGAAGTTTAGGGGAAAAACCATGTATATTCGCAGTAGTTCGAGGAATGGGTTCGTCCCGACCGTGCAGTTCTGACACTACGGTTTTTAATTTTGGGTGTCAGATTTGGACTTCGCTATTTGCCCCTTGTAAGTTTTAGACGCGTGCTATTCTAAAATGATGTGATTCGGGTTAGTACGCTCTGGAATGCTAAGACCGAGTTTTGTAAGTTTAATACAAGTAATACGAACGAATAGTACGACAGAGTATAATAAATAAACGTAGTCGACATTAAATTGACTCGCGAACAACGAAATTTTACGAAATTACGGGACAACTCAAAATTAAGTCAAAATCGTGGCTAGTGCTCGCGACAATTTTGGTCGGGGGAAGTGTGGCTGGAGAGCAACCACAGGACCCCTGCCTGGCACTTGGTTCTTCTAGCTGAAAATGACAAGCGTTCTTACGAGGTTTCAAAGTTTCAATCCGTTGACCCATAGCCGAGAGATTTTCAGTTCAGTGCGCTACCACTGACCTCAATGTTATACACATGTATCTTGGTTCTTCCATGTTTTTACCGCTTCGGAATATAAACGCACTACGTTGCTGCTTACATGATATAGAGCACACAATTCCCCACATTTTACGCTACTTACTGCACGACGTTAACGAGTGTAGTTAAGTAGTCATGACACGTAAACCGCGTTCAATTTTTTCAAAAAAGATGTTTGCAAAAAAGTAGAAAAGGGCACAACGCTAAAACTGTTTAAAACGAAGATGTTAGGACGGATTAGAAATTTTTTGCTATTTTCGTGGGAGTAAAATGACATCACAATCGTCTCATTTAGTCCACCCTTTAAGGAGTTATTACCAAAAATGTCAAGAAATTCCGTGCGGGATCAAAATGTCGCGCTTTCAGCGCATCTCCTCGATGCCAGTCAGTTGTGATCTAGTGATGTTCCGCTTCAATGTTGATAGATGTACAACGCAGCAACAGCCGAAAATGTTGCCAGAATTGTAATGCCCACTTAGCAACGCCTATGGCTAACTTAAGTTCTAAGAGACTAGGTGAAGCGAATTCATTCGTTCAAGGTGATTTTTGGGTTTGGTTTTTAGTTTTTATTTAGTTTTTAGATTGAAATATAAGAGAGTTGCAGAGCAATCTACAGTCCCACTTTCCTTTCCAGTTTGGTTTATTTCTTCCCAGTTGGTTAGCGACCAATTTGGAATTATATTCTTGGTATTTGGTGAATTTTTGTATTACATTTTCAAACGGCTAGTTCGCTGAGCAGCCAAAATGTGTATAGTACTTCCGAAAAGTTTTGCAGTGTGCAAAGCGCAACGGAATACTTACCGCAATGAGAATCGGAACAGCGAATACCGGAATCGGTATCGGAATTGGAGCAAGAAATTTTTTGTGACTATGGATAATTTGTATTTACAAATATAATATTAATTTAGGATGTCTGTTGGCTGACAATACTTTTCAAAAACGTCGCATGAACAAATTGGTGATGATTTTTTGCCTCTGTAAACCTACACGACAATCAATTACTGATAACTTAACTCATCGAAAGCAAATTAATAGATAAAAATGATGAAGATTTTTTATGCAACGTACGTATCACAACAAGTAGGATTAAATTTAAAATGTCAAAATTCCGATTCCGATTGATAGCGCAAGGGAAATCGGAGCTTGTTTGAATCCAAATTCTACGCTAAATCAGAATTCCGGTTTCAACCTTAGTTTTTGTGAGTTTTGGGTGGAATTGGGAACTTTCCTTAGCAAGCAATTGTTCCTTAGCACTGCAGTGCGGACATTTTGTTCTAAAAGTTGCGTAGTGTCAACTTTACTCGAATCGAGTTGTCACAATTTTTCAGAATTGGTAATACGTACAGAATTTTTGTGCAATGTATCACAACAAATAAGATTAAAATTAAAATTTCAAAATTCTGTTCATCCTGCTTTATTGATTTACAATAACGCTGGAAAACCTGATAAACATGACTAGTGTTATTGGGGGTAATAGTACGTGTATATCTCAGCATATTCCTATTTCAAAGGTGAAGCTTAAACTTCAGCGTAAAAATAGATCTATTACTAAACGTAAGCCTAAGCAAAAATAATAGGCTTAATCTTAGCCACCTTTGTTTTATAGTACCTAGGGAAAACTGGGCACTCCTTCGTTATAAGGAATTGATAAAAATCGAAAAAATAGGTCTTCTGCAAAATTTTTTAGTATTTTCGTGTTCATATCTTTGCGGCGGATCAAAAAATATCAATTTCGAAACTTTTCCGAAATTTTTTTTCGATTTTTTTATATTTATTAGGGTCCCACTTATAGTTAAAATCTTTTCGAAGAAGATGGACAAATGACATACCGTTCGACGCGACTTAACCAGGCAAACACAGTTGTGTAATTTTTTCCACAGTCAACTCACAAAAAATACTGTCATGCACGTTTCAGGGATCTTTCTTTTAATTATGTAAAAAAGCAAGGTTTTATTTTAAACCTTCAAGGAGCTGCCGTCCCCTGAACTCCCCGCTGTTATAAAGGCAATCTAAGCAGGATGTGCGGCTGCTACCCAAAAAGACCCCGCACTAACCAGCTCACACCATGCACCTGATAATTTCCGTTAAGATCAAGTTTAACTTTAACACGCGAAAAACCTGAAAAATTGGGGGGAAAAGTGAAAAATGTTATTTTCTAATCCGCCACATTGTTCTGAGCACAAAAATACCAAATTTTTGAATAAACACCACATATTTAGACTTTTATTCGTTTTTGGCCCTATAACGAAGGAGAACTGAATACTAGATGCCCTTAAAGCGAAAGCTTGATGCCCTTAAAAGTAAACATGGGCCAAACAAATATTGCAACTGAACACAACGCTACAAAAAACAGAATTCTGTTAAAGTGTTAAAAATGTGTTGGCGTGAGATGTTAAGCTATGTCACTAAGTGCTTGGATAAAATGCAATCTAGTATTAAATTTAAATTAACTATCCGACTTCGGCCGGATTTTATATTATCCGGCTCCGTCATTTAATCTACTGTTGACTCTTTGAGCCTTGAGTTGTATAAGGATCTGGTGTCTTTATATTATGCTTGTTTTTAGATTGCAATATATTCATGATGTTTTATTGCATTTTAAATAATTACGTAGTATAAATTTAAGTTCGTGGAAATAATTTGAAGCCTAAGGCATGCCGAAGCTGAGATATTATGATGTGTTAGGTATTGAAATAACTTCATCCGTAGACGATGTGAAGAAAGCGTAAGTTTTTCAGCTTTAAGCACTTATATATGTAGTAGTAGTAGTCGTCGTCGTCGTGGTCATCGTTGTCGTGTTAAAGGTCTTAATGCAACAGAATACACTCAAGTCGGAATTGGTTTTATTTTTGATTTAGATTTCAACTAATAGATATACGTATATGTTTTATGAGTAAACCTGTGCTTTCGCTGGGACCCGAGTTAGTGGAGATCATCACCATCCGGGGGCACCCTTTTCACAAGTGCGGGGTTAAATTCTGAGTGACGGGTAATTTTTACAAACAAAATTACTGTTTTTTAAAAAATCCTCATTAAACCAAACCATATCTGGTCGCTCGTGTATAACATGTAAACACACTTGAATGTTCATCCTCTATGATGCAACGGGGTATCCGGCTCCTGAAAAATTGACATCAGGCTCCAGTATTAAATGGCAGAAATACGCACTTCAAGAAGCCTTTTATAACTAAGATTCATAGCGCATCGTGATAGTTTTTAGAAGAGTAAGTTCATTTGATTGCATTGATTGCATATGTAGTTCGTGTTGTTTTAGGTATAGACGTCTTGCTCTTCGTTGGCACCCAGATAAAAATCCTCACAACAAAACGGAAGCCGAAGTCAAGTTTAAAGAGATCGCCGAGGCATATGAGGTTCTTTCTGATCGTAAGTTTGGAAATTAAAGCAGTACTGCGATTATCATGGTCACTGTTTACTACAACTGAGTCGTTTTGCTCAAGTATGTGTATTTTTTGTGCTCATTGAAACGAAAGTTTGAGCGTTGGTCAAGCTCATTTTTATACTTCCAATTTAATGTAAACAACATAAAACCAAACTTTTTTGCGGCTGCTGTTGATGCAATTTTATGAGCAGTATGTGCGCATTTGCTATTCTTTAATTATATTACATACCTGATAAATTTATTTGAAATTTTAGCAAACAAACGTAAAACGTATGATCGTTACGGCGAAGCAGGACTCCGAAGCCATTCGGGAGGACATGGCGGAGCCGGAGCATCAACAGCTACCGGTGATCCGTTTTTCGACGCGTTCGGTTTTGGATTTGGTTCGCAACACGCTGCCGGTCAGCCGCAATTTCATTTCCGCTCACCGTTCGATGTTTTCCGGGAGTTTTTCGGTGGCCGCGATCCGTTTCAAGACTTTTTCCCGCAACATTCGTTTAGCGATCCTGGCGGCTTTGGTGCTGGTGGTGTCCGCAGGCAAGGCAGCATCGACCCATTTGCAGATTTTTTCACAATGCCCGATCCGTTTGAAGAAATGTTTGCAGGACCGCTGCAAAGAAGTAAGTTAGAAATGGGCCAAAGTGTTGCTTCTCTAGTTGTTAGCGTTTTCTGTAGAATAGTGGCTGCTGGTGCCTATGATCCTATGGTAACTCATGTAATAAAATTGAGTCATTTGTTAGGTTTTTGTGATTGAACGCAAGACGTCTTCACATTTTTTTGACCTAGGTCTGGTTTTGCGCAGGGCCCAACAAGTTTTAAAATTGTGAATTACTGAATATAAGAAATCACTGAAACATGGCATTTGAAACATGGAACAGAAATGAAGAGCTCGCCTGAATAGCAGAAAAAATGAATTCTGTTCAAGTTAGAACTGCTAGAGAAAAATCATGGATTTATAATTGCATACACAGACGAGCTTGAGTATTTGGTTTGAAGCTGAACATTAATGTTTTCGTATTTTAGTTGTATAGAGTTATGACAACTTCAAACTTTGAATTTTAGCTTTTCGAGCAATTAAAAATAATGGATTTATATTATTTATTTATGTATTTAGAGCGTTCGTCACATATCGCTCCGTTTGGTTTTGGTCCCGGCTTTTTCAATTTAGGTAATGATTTGGCGGCGTTACAAGGCGCAGATAATTCTAAGTAAGTACAAGTAGTTTTTCACTCAAGTTCCATATTAACATTTGGAAACTGTCAATTGTTGTTTTATTTCTATATATACATATTAGGGTGGCAACAAAAATTCGGATTTGGTTTCAAATTTGACAAGAATTAAAGTATTTGGATTTCGTGTTGAAAAAGCCGCCTGCGGCAATTTTTCGGAGCAATTTAACACTTGCTGTTTTGACCTGAGTTTGTCTTTCTGTGAATTATTCATTCGTTGTTAAGAAGTTCACAAATTGTCATTACCTGCACACACGGTGCCACCGGACTTCTGGTGCCGGCATTTTTTCACCTTCCGTTTATGGTAAATTTTTACTGGAATTAAAAATTCTGGCATTTATTTTGGTCGGTGGAATTTAAGCATTTTACTAAGAAAGGTAGATTTCTGTTTTCATGAATAATGAAAATCTAAGATACTGCAGATCAAGTAGACACCTGTCTTCAACTCTGTTATTTCACGAATAATATAGGAAAAATAAAATTAAAATGCATTTTTAGTGCATGTATTTTAAAATTTCCGGTTTCGTTTACGGCAATTTTCTCAAATTCCAGCTCCGGTAAAGTGTAATTCCGGTTATTCCTACCTGCATATAATTTGGTTTGTTAGTCCGACACGCCAAACAGCTGCAAATTTATTTTTATACAGTGTCATTTCAAGTTACAACTACACTACAGGTACTGACAAAATGCCGTCATAAAGTATTTTGAGATTTACTTCATAAAAATTAAAAAATTTCAGTTATATTGAATCTAATAGTGATGTTTTTAAAACTTTAGTTTTTATTTCCAAGTAGCAACTACCGTAAGAAATGTTTCTCACATTGTTCCTTGTTTTATTTTATTCTACGGATTTCATTCTATGTTGTTTGTTTTAGCACTTTTTTCTCAACAACAAGCTTTTCTTCTGGTGGCGCCGGCCAAGAGGCTGCACCTCAGGTTATACGAAGCAGTACAACAACTAAATTTGTTAACGGCAAAGCTGTTGTTACAAAACAGTGGGTCTACTAATTTTATACGAATTTATTGTTTTTAGTACGGGTTATCAGTTTCGCTTGGTTTCTAAGAGTATTTGCTATTGTGAGTTGATCGAAACTACCCTCATATCCAACATGTTTCTTATATAGCTCAGTATAAATGAGAGCCAAGAATGTAAGATCTCTAGAACTAAGGCCCGAGACGGAGACTCAACTAACCGAGACTTCTCGTCTCGGTCATTTTTGATCCCTACCAACAACTCAAACATCCAAAACAATGCACATGTATACATAATCAAAAGTCAGTATACAAAGCTATTCAGTTCAGTATATTATATATTTCGAAAAGATTGTTTTAGCACAGTCAAAAACGGTGTAGAAATTATAGAAGTAACCGAGAATGGTCAGCTCAAATCAAAGACTGTTAACGGAGTGCCAGAAATTGGCCCAGGAGGTACTGAATCTGGTAAATCATCATCTGCAGAACCTGAATGTATTACGATTGATTGATTTGGCTGTTATTTGAAGACGCTGGTTGTCGCTGTATGAAATTCGGCATTTACTTGTTTATATGGGCTACACAGGAGCTGTGATTAATATTTAGTGTTTATTGAACCAGTTCGTGATATGATGTTCAGGGATGAAAATCTCGGTTTAGGGGAGTCGTCCGATGATAAATTTGGCAATAGACAAAAAAACTAAACTGAATTTGGTAATAAAACAATATGAAGTGTGGTTTGAAATTGGAACAACTTGTCTTGTTTATTGACGAAAATTTGGTTACTTGGTGTAATTTTGGACAACTGATTTTTTTAAACTTAACCTTGTAATATAATGTTCAAATTTAATTATAGTTTTGCTGAACAGTTAAGTTTGATGTCAAAAACTACATTATGGTGAACTTGTAGTTTGCCATTGCCTAACAGTATGCTTTTCCACTATGTACATTCGTTATGTTATTGATTAATGTCTTTTCCGAGATTCTGCATGAAAATGTTCGCCAACTAGTAAGTACATACATGTATCTGACCTCAAATAAACAAAGGTATTTTTCCTGTTTAACACTGCTGTATGTAAATATTATTAATGGATATATCATAGCAAAACCGTAATCTTTAATTGCAGCCATTTAAAATTTCATACTGCCTATGATGGGTTCTATGTTTGCTTGTTTTTACTTAATGGGTCACGCTATGTGCAGCATGCTATTTTATAAGTATTTTTGTTTGAGTTAATCTATAGAATCACATTGTTCCTCTACGTTACGATGCTCCCTCGCTAAAGCACAACTTGATGGGGATGATATCTCGTTTTGGGTGTTCAATTTCAATGTTGATTCATTTCCAATAATGAGTTTGAATTTGTTATTCTGGCTATGCGAAAACTTAAACTGTAGTTTTGTTTGCCTAAACAACGTATTAAAAATGTGAGAGTATTGAGATTTTGTAATTCAACTTTAGTAAATCGTACAATTTACTTCTTGTTTCACTCGCTGGCGGGTCCAAGTAGACGCATCCGGGCAATGCCACCAACAGAGATCCACCAAAATTTTGTATTAAGATTCAGTACTAAAATTGCATTATCTCGCTTGCTTCACCCGCAAGCTATATTTCCATTATCACGCTCACGCAACCCCCATCAGAAACTTCTGGATCCGTATTAGACAGTAAGATTCAAGTATTACATTCTTTACCGGTGTTGTATTTAACTTTGGATTTTCAAACACTCATTCGTATTATATATACTATGTATATATAGTGTGTTTTGCGTAATTCTCTATACATAACTTATGTAATTGCGTTGTACTATTACTTGGTAATAATATGTACTTGCCGGCAGTGCGCCGTTCACAATAGTTCCAGTAATAAAACTTATTGCAAAATTTGGGATTTGTAATTGTGTATGGCACCTATGGCCAGTGAATACTCGAGCATTTAAGCAAGGGAACTTCGAATACTGAGGATGTGATGTTCCTCGAAGCAACATGATTAATATTTGCGGTACCGTTGGCAGAATTATTGTGAGCGGCGAATAGATAACTCGTTGTTTTAGTCTTTGGACTATTATATATTTACTTACTTTAATTCTTTTCGCATAGCAATCTGTATAGGAAATACTCATTTCCAACTAGTTATAACCAGTCGTAGTGAGAGTACATGTATTCAGCGTAGCTCGAACACACGTAAGCGGTTAAGTAATATGCAAATTAGTTATTAGCTAACTATTCATTTATTGGTTTTGGAGGTTTCTAAACAATTTATTCAGATTCATGGTACTCAAAAACCCTAAGGTAACCCTAATAATTTGAGAAATAATTTAAAAAGCCATTATTTAGGCTTATCAATTAAGCAAATATGCAAAAGGTTTGTAGACAATTTACTTAGATTCCTCGCACCCAAAAACCCATTATTGCTGAAATTAGATTGCTTGTAACCCTAATAATTACTGAAATATTGGAAAAACGCCTAATTTAGGCATACTAATTATGCTTTATGCAAATTATCTATTAGCTAACAATTATCGGTTTTGGAGGTTTGTAAATAATTTATTTAAATTCCTCGCCCCTAAAAACCCTAGGCTTATACACTATACTAATATGCAAATTATCTATTAGCTAACTACTCAGTTATTGGTTTTGGAGGTTGGCAACCAGTCTATACAGATTTCTCGCACCCAAAAACCCGTTAATGCAGAAATTAGATTGCTTCTAACTGTAATAATTAGTAAAATAAGGTAGAAAGTCCTAATTTATGTTAATTAATTATGTAAATCAGCCTGTAGCTAATAAACGGCATAAATTTTCAAAATTCTATGCGAGGTTAATACCCCAGGATAATTGGCTTTCAACCAAAAAATGTTATCAAAATCGGTTCAACCGTTCCTGAGATTCTTTTCGGACGGACGTACGGACATCCACCTTTCGACCCCATAGTACAAAACATAAAACGCTTCGCGAAACTCCCACCTTCGCTCGGAGTTTCGCTTCGCTCAATAAAGAACAGCAGCAGTTGGTTGTCTCTTTTCTGGTTTTAGTCTCAATTTTTTAAAGTTTAGTTGAAATGATAGGTCTTTAGTCGCTAAGTTCATTATTACTCGAATTTAGATAGTAGACGAACGTATTATGTTTAGAAATACTCGAACGAAGAACGAGTCTACATGAATGTATGCCGATCGAGGTATGGGCAGGATCAGGCCCTGACCGACGAATTTATCACTCGAATGATTTTCAATTTTGGTATAAATATGATACATGGATTCAATGCACACATACGTATATATATACATATATGTGGGTTATAAAATGTTGTACTAGGAATCAATTCATGTATTCCATGCCCTTTGTTATCTGTTTGTCAAATGCAATGTATTTTCCGGGTTCAACCGGATGCCAAACACGTGTGCTTATGCTGGTTTATTTTAAATAAGTTGCGCTGTGAGGTGTAATATATTAGCTCATAACCAGCAGTACTGTAGTGTCCCGAAGAAGGGGTAAAATAAGAGGATGGGGTGGCCGTTTTGCGTCCCAATCAGTCAGTATGTATCCCTTTTAGGAGTCTGTTAGTGAATAGAGGTCATACGTCCCATGCAAAAGAATGACGTAGATTGCTGAAATATGTAACAGACTCTCCGACAACCCGCATAAACTTTATTAAATCCAGAAAAATATCAACGGACATGGCAATCAACAGAAATGCTTCGTAGCAAGTCAGCTCTGTCCAAAATAACGAATATAAAAAGGCAGTTTGGGTGAAATTAGCATGGGGTGAGTTAAAACAAATAACAGTTTGTAACCGAATACCAGTGATATTGCCTAGAGACACAAACTAAATATCGGTCTTCCCTCTTCTTATTCGGGTCACTATAGTATTTATACTTTTCAGTGATAAGTATCGGGCAAACCATGGTATCGATCACAATGTCCATTTTTTCGCAGAGGCGGATACCCGGTGATCCCCTGAACTTACAGTGAATACTTGCTTGCTTATATCTTACAACAGAACTTATTTGCTAATAAATTTGTTGCAATATTTGCTGACGAGATTACATGTACTATCTGCAGAAATATGTCAAAGGTATTAGATGTAGAACCTAGTGTGCATCCGACATAGGCATAAGTAAGTCTTTTCAAAAATTGAGCAGTAAAAAATGAAAAATACTAAATTGTGACTAATAAATTTTTTATAATCGTTAGTATGTGTTTCTACAGATGACAGGTAAGAGTGTGGTGAGCAGGCCCGCAGTTAGGATTTATTACGATGGGAGTTAGATTTTTAAGAAGTGGCAGCGAAAATTTTCTGTACATAGACATCCTGATATGTAGCCTTTTGATAAGTCCTAGGGGCAGGGGTGCCCCTACTGTTGTGGCCCTAATGATGCAGCGAGTAACGTGTGTAAGTAGTATGATGCTTTACAGTATGTATATATGTAAATGGAAACTGTTGGAAATCTAAACACGCTTTTTGTGTTTTATTTTATGAATACTGAGAAAGTCAAATTTTGTTGTAGTTGCGGACATTTTATGACAGAAAACTAAATGGGTTTTGAATAGCGGATGCTAAGGGTTATATACAGATTGGGACATTACACGCGGGTAAACGCGGATCAGGTAAATAATTTCATGCGCGGGCATACCTGTGGGTAAAGATTTTTATCACACGGGTAGAAAATTCACAGTTTTTACCCGCAGCAAAGTTTTAAGGTGGAAAACCTACGCTTTTGTCTGTTTTATTTTTAGTCAGGTGCTGCCCGTGCTTTATTTAGCTGGGTTTGAAATTTTGTTTGTAGTAAAATTTCATTTCTAAAATTCATGGAAGCTATATAGCAAGACTTCATTAAAGCGCGAATCACCAGCGACTTTTAACATACTGGTTTACAGGCGCGGGTAAAAGGTGGGATGTGGGTACATCTTTTTTGTGCGGGTGTACCCGCGGGTAAAAATTCCTTGTTTGCGTGGGTAAAGCACTGGTCGGTTAAAAAATCCTTACTCACTTCCCACTCTGCTTATATAGGGACACAATGAAAACCTAAGTGCACGAGGTCACAGGTCAAATTTTGGGGTCGGCCATCAGTTCAAAGAGTGTACCGCTTGCCCACAGACTGCAGCAGAGTTTGCTTAACTGTGGACTAAACTGTTATACTTAGGCATAGGTTAGACTTGTTTTTCATGTTTGTATCGCTCGAAATTTGTCCATTATATGTACACTTTGCTACAATAAAACATAAACAACACTTCAATCATTTGAGTTAAATTTTTATATAACATTTCGATAATAAAAACGTAAATTTAAGGTACACTACTTATTCAACTTCTGTCTGCGGTACCTTGCCTGGAGGTCTGCCAGAAAATCGACAAATTTCAGATAATTTTGAAACTGTAGATTGAACAAAATTTTTTGCTGAAGTGGCCCATGTATAAAATCGGAGGTGGAACGTTGTTCTGTGTGCCGGAATATTCTCATTCGTACGCTTTAGGCTTAGGCTTGGGTATATAGTTATGATACTGTTTCGCCCCTGTTCTTTACATTGGCCACTGGAGCTTTATAGCTCTAAAGTTTAATTGAGATTTTATGTGACTTTGGTCACCGGAATTTGCTTCGGCTTTGGCCCCGTTTCACAACGAATTTTCCGCTCCCTATCAGACAATTGCCCAAGATTATTCCTTTCACCGGAGAAATTGCCCTAGAACAATTATTTATTTCCCAAAATTATTCCTAATAACTAGTCCCCGTCGCATGACGTATATATTCCCCTGTGTAAAATCATTCTTCGGTACTATTTTCTGTCACGACAGTTCCTCTCCTTGCTTGTCATACTATTACTTTCCAGTTTGTATTGAGTTTTGAAATTCGAAGAGGGCCGCGACGTAGCTGGCCTTCCCAGCACGTCTGCACCCACCACACGACTGGAATCGCTATAGATTTGCGATTATAGCGTAAAAAGTGACTATATAAAAGGCCTTAAAGAGGTGTGAACAACATCGTGGATGTCTTACTAGTTTGCAATTATTTATTTGGCATACCGACAGACTAAACAAAAGACTTCTTTGTTACTTTAGCGGCACATAAGCTTTGCACCCAGTCGCCACATTCACTACAAGTTCGCCAGTTGCTCTATTTGTTTCATTTACATCAGTTTGCCAAGATATTTGACATATTTTCCGTATCCAATCATCAGGCTTTTCTTATGCTTTTCTTTGTCAAACGGGCGCTTATGGTTTTCATGCGTAAACAAAACGGCAGTCGATGCACGTGGCACATTTTTATTGAAGACTATGAACAACAGCGCGAACATGTTAATCTGGAGCTTATGAAGGGATATTGCGGTATTGGAAAGCTGGAATCATTCATGAACCCAAGTTCTATGCCATACATTGCAGACCTGGCGCTTAAATGCCTCTTCACGTCCAAACCATATTACTAAGTACTGGTGGCGCTTCAGCATCAGAAGAATTGTGTACTGATGGTCAGGTATGGGCGATCTCGGTCTCGGACTCAGTCTCGGGATTTGGCTGGTCTCGGTCTCGCTTTTATTCAGTCTCGGTAGTTTGTAAAAAACACAAAAAAGGTAAAAAACGATAAACAATTGCAATTAGCTGAGCTAGTTTCACTTGATGAAAGGATGCCGCAATATTTAGCCCGTGTTTTAGACTACATGTACATGTGTGAATCACTAAAAATTGCGTACTTGTTTAGTTCATTCAACATTATGACTGTATTAAGTGATCATCATTCTACATCATGACATGAATGGCTTAAGTGTAGGTTTACTCTTCTACTAATGTATTTATGGAGGTGTGGAAGTAAACAAGGAAATATAATTACACAATGCAAGCAAAGAGAATGAGCTTTTTGCTGAGCTAATCACCAAGTAATGTTTCCAATAATATTGGCACTAACTGTCTAGCATATAATCCGCTTAAGTTCATTTTGATATGTGTGAAACGTCTGTTATAATTGGAGTTGAAGATAGTTATATGGAAGCTTTCAATCGTTGAGTTTGTGCCACCGTTCCTAAGTGGTGTAAATAAAGTAAAAAATAAGGTTTGGCGGCCATTATTAGTTTAATTGTGTGAATTAAACGGTAATACTCAAAACTTTTATTAGAAAAACTTTTTGTTTTCGGTGAGGTTAAAAATTGATCAAAATGAGACCAAAAGCATCGGTCCCGGTAAGTTGGGCGTCGGTCACGGTCTCAATCTCGCTTTTTGAGCGAGGCCACCCATTCCTGCTGATGGTGGTTCATAATTTGATGAGCGACAGCTTGGCAAGTCTTCGTTGGAAGAGACTAGCGAATCGCTGTCCATTTCAGACAAACCTGACTTGAAGCTATCTGCAATTGAGAAGGCTTCTTGATTATTACCAAGCTCGTTAACAGGATACGCTCCACAAACTTAGAAAAAAATGATAAAGAGGTCCTACTTCTAGACCAAGCTTCCTGGAACAGTTCGCGCAATAGGCAAAAATGAAGATGCACAAATGTTCTCCAGTTTCTTTTAAATTCATGGAACTTTTTTAATAAACATTATATGCAATCTCTTGGAAACTGGTCTTTGGTTTGTTGCTGTTTTTGTTGTAGTTTCTGTTGTTTTGTTATTGAGTTAGCGCAGTTTAAGATAGCAGCAATTTATTATAAGCAATATTCGTCATAGTTCAAAACTCAAAAGTTAACCACTAGAAATGAATATTTATGTACCTTCATTTACGGCTGCTATGGCCTGAACCATGGTTTCAGTAGTTCATCTCATTGTTCTTTTTATTGGGCTGTGTTGTTTCTAAAACAAATTTTAATTTCAATTGCCAATGCCGATTATGCAACTCATATCTCCCCTGATGATTACAATTAAATTTTAATTTTTATGAATATGTACTTTCGCTTTTTGCGATGTTCAATGGACTACTGCGGAACCAAAAATGTATTTTCAACATTTCCAAAATCTATATTTTTCATTATTATTACGACCCATGTTACTTTAAGGGGCGTCCAGGTTTCGCGTGGGCCTATAAAACAGCAGGTTTAGATTCCAGATTACATTTTTTGCTTAGGCTTTGGCTTAGGCTTAGGAACACATTTTTACTACGTTTAGACTTAGGCTTAGGAATACGCTTAATCTTCTGTTACGCCCCGTAAAGTAACATTGGCCATTTACTGTGTAAAAGCCACGCGCTGTGAGTTGAATTGCGTCATTTTTTGCGTCGGCTGACTTGTTTAGCGCACACCTTTGCAGTTAATTTTCGAATTACTTTTTTAAAAACAATAAATTTTGTAATCAATGGAAGATGGCGCTATACTTGCTTTCAATATGACACTGAATTTTCAAAATTTTATGGCAATAACTGCGATTTGAAAAAAGACCAAAGTCAAACAGCTCTATCATTTTACAAACAATGTACACAGAAAAAACCAAATCTAGTGGGCACAAGGGAAAACGGGACAGGTTTGTTTCGGGCAAATGGAAAAGGGGGACAGCCGCAACTTTCCGCTGGGAAAACGGGACAATGTGACAGGCCTGCTTCAAGTTAATGGAAAAACGAGTCAGCTGCAAATTTTCGCTGGGATAACGTGATAGGTTTTTCGGGCAATTGAGAAAACGGGGCAGCTGCAAATTTTTGTTGCGAAAACGAGAAAATGGGACAGGCCTGTTTCGGACAAATTGAAACACGGGACAGCTGCAAGTTTTCGCGGGCAAAACGGGCAAACGAGACAGCTGCAAATTTTCGCTGGGAAAACAGGACAGGAATGTTTCGGACGAATGGGACAACGGGCCAGCTGCAAATTTTAGCTGGGAATACAGGACAATGGAACAGACCTGTTTCAGGCAAATGGGAGAACGCGACAGCTGCTTTTTTCGCTGGGAAAACCGAAAAACGGAGCAGGTTTGTTTCGGGCAATTGGGAAAGATGCAAGGTCTCGCTGGGAAAGCGGGTTGTTAGATTGAAAAACGGAAATGAAGAATTTTCGTAGTGGGGTTGTCTTACCAGTCAGTCCCCTTGACGGGGGGTGGGCTGGCAAATGTTATGAGACGCAAAAATTGTATGGTAGGGAACTTATCATTTTATCACTAAAAAGTTTCTGACAGCGAAAAATTGTAAGGTAGCTTACCATTTTATCACAAAAATTATGCAGGAAAATTGTTTACAAAAAAATTTTCTACGGGGAAAAATTGTATCACATGAAAATTTCTGACGGGGGGCGTACGCTCCTCTGTACCTGCTAGTGCGTAAGCCTAAAGCCTAAGCGTTGCAAAAGTGTGTTTTCTAAGCCTAAGCAAGAAAATGTAATCTATAATCTAAACAATCCCCGATGTTCATTTTTTGATTATGGTACATCGGTATGTCTTTATTTAACATGTACTTCACTCAGCAGAACGAACACCATGTTTAGTTTATAATCACATGAAATACACACAATTAAAAACACAAACAACCGTATTTATATACAATACGCTTGTGAACAATTGTGTGCCGCACGCCGTTCTGAAAATCTCTCATTTGAACAGGAACCAATGGACGGAAAAGCTTATAGTGTACAACCTCTTTTCCAGAGTTTCAGAACATATATACTGAAATCCGTCACGTTTCAGGAAAAAATCAATCTTCCAGCTAAATACAACCAACTCTAAGATACTTAACAGGGTCGACCCAAGTAAAGATCATGGGCGGAACGTTTTTCTGTGGGACTGCAATAGAGTTATTTAAGCTTTACACTCATTTTTTGCTTAGCCTTAGGTATATATAAGCTCACTTTACGACCCTGTTCTACATTGGGCGCAAAATCCAATGAACTATATTATTTAAACTGTGTAGTGCAATTTTTCTCAACTACTTGAAGCCATTTTTAATTTTACCGGGATGTGGATTAATGTGCTACCCTCTTGAAGGCGGCTTCGTTTGCCACTTGTGAGAAGTTTAATTATATCATTGGTTTGTTTCAATTTGCAACCGTTATTTCGGCTGGTACAAAATATCTGAAGTTATTTCAATCCATACAGGCCAAGCAGGGCTATTACTGTAGTGACCGAATAATAGGGGGGATTGATATTTATTTGGTCTCTCCAGAGGGTACCCCTTTAGTTCTTCGGTTACGGACTGTTATTTATTTTCAACCCACGCTCCGCCGCCATTCGTTATTGATAGGTATATATCCGGTACTGCAATTATCCATTGAATTAAACGTTTATTTGTCTTGTGTCAATAGCTTGAATGATAATACAACGTTATACTTAGTAATGTACTTTTAAAATTTATGTACGCTTTAAAGTTTCGAACTCAAATTATTTGGTTCTGGAGTTATTTAGGCGCTATAATTTAGGGTTAATTGACATTTATGGACTGTAATGAGGGTTTAGGGACTGAAAATAGGGACGCCCTCTTATTCGGGTCAATACAGTAACAACGTATACTGGCAGTAGTATATATACCATCTGGAGCACGGCATCTAGAATGACGGTCATATTTCCTCGGTAAAACTTTTCGGGGTCGGTGACGATTCGTTCAAAACCTTGTTTTTGGAGACGGAAGCTGGAAAGCACGATATATATATACATACACATATATATATATATTATATATATATATATATATATCAGGGTGCAACCGGAATTACAATTTACCGGAACCGGAATTTGAAAATTTTACCGGAACCGGAAAGTGAAAAATGCATTTCACCAAAAATTTCATTTTAATCTTATTTTTTGCTCTATTATTTGTGAAATAACCTTAGTCGAACATAGATATTTATTTTATTTGTTGTATTTTAGATTTTCGTCGTCGACTGAAGTGAAATCCACCATCAATGGCTTATATTCGGAATACAAGTGGCTTTCTAAAGAGATTCTTAAAGATTAGCAAAGTTAAAAAAACGGCCAAATTATAACACCGGAATTTTTAAATCCGGTAAAAATTTACCGGAACCGGAAAGTGAAAAAATGCCGGAACCGGAATTCCGGTTGCACCCTGATATATATATATGGGCTATTATTAGTATAAGGAAGACACTGCCAGAAAAAAATTCCCGTTCCGGTTTACAAGACTTAATAGCACCTAGCCTTGCTTCTGGCAGAGTCGAAATTAGAATTTGCAGTGTACATGTCGCTTGTCTGCGGTTTACGATATTTGTCGCCGTTAACTCGATGTCCCAAGCGTTTATGCGGGAAATACTGTCAAAAACGCCGCAGCATTATCCAAAATAAATGGCACAAATAATTATGTGATAACAGGACATGATATAATACCACCCATATATAACTTGATGCTATGACCGTTATACAAATCTGCGACTTTAACTTAACAAATAACAGCAGACTAACATTTCTTTCCAAAAAAATTTCTAAACTTTTATTATCTAACAATTAATTCAAGCGAAAAGACGAAATATCCAAAGAAAAGGCAAGCGTTTTAAGTTAGCAAAACCGTTTTTTGGAAAACTATTCTTAAATAGTTCTAATTCCTATTCCTATCTTCATTTCACATTTACATCCAAAAAATTACGGGAAAAAAATCTAAATTCTTGGAATACGATTTGCAAGGGCCAAAGCATCAATATTCAGTACTATATTGAACGGACTATCACGAAATAAGTTATCAGTATAATATTAAGTTCTTTTATTACGACTAATGTGATAGGCTCACGTATAATGCTTGAAACCGCAACAATGATATGCCGATACCGATTCATATTTTCAAAATTTGCCGATTTCAGTCTCAAGTAATGGTTATGATTACCACAGTATATTATAAGCGTGTTGGAGTTCACATTTCATTCAAGCACATTATTTGACAAAACAAAATAAATACCTACCGTTTTACAGAGTATTCTTGTTCCCAGTTGGTTCCGATGTCGCATTAAAAAATGGCCTGGAAAGAACGACCCCCGGGAACATTTTCATGGGGGTCCAATATTTATAGTACTGTGGCGTGCAAAAGTGACCCTGGCCCTGTTTAAAAGAGACCCCATTAATTTTTACACGGCCATTAGGAGCTGTTTAGCAAATAATCGTGCTAAATATAACACCCTTCCTCTTGGCAGATTATGTCCTGAGAGGATGTCATTGAATACACTTGCAGATGCCTAATGTGCACACTATGAAATTTAGCGAAATTAACAGTTGTTATAGATGTTTATGCTTGTAGGCTAACTCATTGCATTTTTGACCATGTATTTAGTAATACTAACGTTCCTAAAAATACGATTTTATTAAAATTAGTATCGACATCGATATCGGCATAATATGTAGGTTTGCCATCGGCAAAATTTGAAAATAAGGATTGGAATCGGCATTAGCAAAACTGGTGTGGCACATCAATATTTTCTTGTTTAGTTTTGAACATTGTACACTAACATAGCCCACATATCTCCGAGAAACATGGTAAATATTTCACACGTTCTACACTCTATTGCAAAAGTGCTTGAAGTTAGATTTTGGGGTTAGGCAACCATAGGCACGCCCCTGTTCTACCAAAAGATGGTGTTGAAATGTAATATTTTCAGTCGCAAACATTAAATAATTGAAGCAAGATGTGTTTGTTTCGAGTTTTCCAGTAATTTTTTTCATGAACTTGAATTAGTTTCATCGTCTGTTCCTCAAATTATGAACGGTAAGAGCTTGAAGTTACCTTCATATTCACATAAAAAGACAATAATAGAACATTAAAAGTAATGGATACCACAGTACATCTCAAACAATATGAAGAAGTCAAAAGCTAGCAATATTGTCATGATTTCATTCAGTGATATTACTAACTTTACGGCACCTCTCGCCAAAATTCTCCTTAAGCATGCACTTATGCAGTATCTGTTTTAACATTTAATAGAACATTAGTATACATCTTCCACGACGACTTGCTACGTAACATCGTAACATAACTCTCACAAAACATAGTTTTGTTTTACGCTGACCTAATACCTACACCCCAAGCTACCGTTATTACCTTTCATCTTTTGCTTCGGAGAGCCTAAGGATAACATAGACAATCTCACTTTCGAGATTCTATTGCTAATTTAGCAAAAATCTGCACGGTCAAAAAATTTCGCAAAAAAATGCACGCTACTTTTTGTATTACTCTATGATAAACACAAGAAATCACGCGAACTGCCCTGCAAACGTCGCTCACACCCACACGCCCAATTTTAAAACTAACACAACAACCAGGGTGCAACCAGAATTACAATTTGCCGGAACGGGAATTTGAAACATTTATCGGAAACGGAAAATGAAAAATACATACCACTAAAAATTCATTTTAATTTTCATTTTTGCAATATTATTGATGGAATAACCCTAGTTGGAGATAGAGATTCACTTTATCTGCTGTATTTTAGATTTTCATATCCACGGAAGCTAAATCTACCTTCGACGGTTTATTTTTGGCGATTATCAAGGTTTGCATACTGTAGTAATGAAATCTGGATAATTTTATCATCGTTTTGTAGCAAAATATCTTAATTAAAACCGACCAAATTTTAATACCGGAATTTCTAATTCAGGTAAGTATTTTCCGGAACCGGCATTGGAATTCCGGTTGCACCTGACAACCTATCCTTAGCCTGCTTTCCATAAAATCAAATAGGAACCTAGATTTCTATAACACATTAGCCGCTTTTCCTTGATCCAACCGAACGAAATTTATGACTCTCTTTGAATACTTTTTATCACATGTTACGTTAAGGCTTACGCACGATCTAGCCAATAAGTTATCGACTCTCTAGTCTTCGTACACTTTTCCCTATCAGTTATGTTGAGGCTTATGCATCGGAAAAATTTTTCCACACCTTAGCTTTAGTTCAAGCCCAAGCAAGCAGCAACGCGGTGGCAAATTGTACTAGAGCCAAAATACGACACCAGTGTTTAGCCGCTGCAGTTTTAAAACCACTTGAACTAGAACGCACGTAAATCAATTTTAACACAGTCGAGAATACCGGCAATTAAGCTAATTTATCATTAAACTTAAACACGCCTTGACATTCCATTCAGAAAACTTTCCATGTAAACCTGCGAACGTTGTCTATTTCAAAACAAAACAGGCTTGAATCCGTGTTGGTTTCGAAAAGTAACGACAAAAATGCTTAACCACTAGTTTCATTATCACATGGCTCCACCGTTTCATTTCGTGCAATTTTCTCGCTAACTCTGCATGGGTCAGCTGTGAAATCGTTTGCGCCAGATTTAGGTCCACCCTCGTGCACCAACCCTGTTATCTTTTTCTGCTGGCAACTTTCGTCGGCGGCGGACGCTTTGGAAATACCTGTGGTTCGTAAATCATTTGTTGTTGGCCCAGCGCTTACGGCAGGATTAGCTAAATTATTATCAAAGGCAACTCGTGAAATAGACATACTAGCCTTGCTCACAGCACTAGGTGCGACCCCATTGCCTTGATAATGAATATCAGTTGCATTTGCAATCGTTGTTGCTGTTACACGCAGACTGTTTATCTGTCCGGCTAGGGTTTGTGGGTCATCCGCCATTGCCCCCGCGCTATTACTAGCTCCCAAATTCACTTGGTCATACCTTGCCGATCGACTTGACGACGCGTCTGCGTATTGCCGATTAGAGCTGGTCCTCGTTTTTCCAACAGTGCTCATTCCGGGCATATTTGACGTAGTGCTCGAACATATACCCGTACCACAAGAATTATACGTTGAATTACCAGCAGTTACCTGCTTCTTTGAACTTGCGCCGCTATTACCGCTCGAAATATTATTCGAACTACTAGTATTTCGATGATGTGCCAATGACCCTTGTGTTGAAGCAGCTGCAGCAACAGACAACCCTCCCCGTCGTGATTCAATTTTAGAAATTGATAAACCAGCTAGAATGGTCTGTGTCGAGGACGCAGCTGCGGTACTTGTTTGATAGCTTTTCAACAACGCCGCATCAACCGGTTCCATACACGACGGACACGTGAACGATCGCATTAGCCAGTCGTCAACACAGTCAGTATGATATGTATGCATACACGGCAAATACCGAATTGAGTCACCGATTTCAAAATCCATCATACAGATGACACACCTAAAAATTCATAATGGCATCAGTAGTAATACCCCTACCGTGGCACTAATAATGCCATTATGAATTGACGGCAGGGGTATTGCCACTGGCATGGATATGCGTTTCAGACTAAAACTAAGCCTTCTTAAAAATATTTTCGTTTTCAAATTATATCATACTCAGTTGTACACTGGTTGAAATGAAAACGAAAGGTTCATATAACAGTAATTTAGAGCTTAAAACAGTAATTTAGAGCTTAGAGACATGCGAAAAAGACAATATCGCTAACTAATTATCGCTTACTCTTTATCATCCGTTTTCGTGCCCTCAACGTATACATCAGTAGGCAAATGCTGTATGAGGCTAATTCTCTGAGCTATTTTGATCTGCTCTTCTTCCGACAAATATGGGCCTTTGTCGCGATAGCGATGACCGGTACTAGTTGAAGCAAAGTTGTTTCCATGTGGGACAAATCTTGAGTAGGCATGAGACGGCATCGCTGACATTCCGCCGCTATGGTGGTGCGAACTCGCACCAAAAAACTAAAAAAAATAAATACTTAGCACTTAAAATATACACGTTTGATAGATAGATTTATTGCTGAGATAATATATACGTCAACCACATCAAATTGTACACTTGTTTACTACTTCCCTCCAAAATATGCTGTTGTGCTATAGTTTGATTGCATGAATTAAAGTGCAATTTGGAGCAGATAAAAATATTCTAATGAAAACTAGAACTCATTAATGGTTGATTTAGAACCCAGAAATTTACTTCATCATAGTACATAGGTACATCAGAGTCTGTGTCATATGAATTCTGACGTCTAGACGATATGCTACCAGCGGATTCAGCCATATTTCGATCTGAATCAGCGACACCAAGACGGTTACCCATTATGACTAGATAATTTTTAACTATAAAAAGTAATACCAGTGCATAAATCTGTAATGGGATACACAAGTTTGCAATTAGCGACAAGAGCTGCCATATCGACAAAAATCAAGACTAAGTTGCAGTAATCCGAAAAGTGATGAAAACTAAACTTTGCATAACGAAATTAACGAAATTCAAAATTAGACATTTGAAAATGCCTCATTTAACATCAACATTCGTTCAAGGCACTACAAGGTTTGACTTTGTTATTGGTGCTCTTGGGTGTATAACCTTAAATATTAAAGTTTGTCGTAGCAATGTAGTTTAACCAGCGTATTGTATATATTTAAATTCTAGTGCTTTATGTATGTTTGCATGTCAGCCTCAACCGGCCCGTAGCCAAGAGAGGTCAGGGGGCTTAGCACCCTGGAATAATTTTGGCCCCTAGAAGATTTTCAATCTTGCTTCTAAGTCATTGAAAACCCTTGAATGCCTTTCCTGAAAAATTTTTGGCCCCCCATAGCTAGGTGAGATAGGTACAGGCCTGTACCCATATTCTCAAATGTGTGTAGCACCTATCGCCAGGTTGGTGATAGGTCATGTAACTTTTGAAACAGATTTGAGCATATGGGCCTTGGCCTCAAGTTTTAAACATTAAGCATTTGAGAAAGTCACATGTTAAAACCAAACAGCGGCGTGAATGTTATAATTCTGGCCGCAACCTAATGCCTGGGTTCCTGAAATTCTAGTTGTAACAACGTTACTAAATTGACCTTATTTGCAAGGCCGATGTTTGTTGAGTATGTAGCTCCGACATCAGCGCTCGGCTAATTTCTAGTTTTAATTGAAACACAGTGTAATTATGGTTGTTAATTCTGTTGTTGAAACGCAGTTACTGACGTTTAGGGGTGTTAATCCTGACAATAATATCTAAAATTTAATTTTGAAACAGTAATTTTGCTCCTCGCAATGCGTGTATAAAGCCGTAGCTAGTTGCTATAATAGGATAATACGTATGCATTCATTTATTTCAAGAGCGAACGCAGTTTTTGCGTTCACACTGAGTGTTTTGGCAGCAGTTACGTTTTGCTGTTTTTTGAGCAACTTAAACAAAGATTTTCAAGCTCCAGTAAACATTGAAACGACAAAACACCTAGTGTAAGTTTAAATGCACCAGTGTTATAAATAATATTCTTCAATTGTAAGGTTGCGCGGTTTATGCACAATGGATGTAAGTGTTATGTTTGTGCCAAGTAGTTGAAACAATTGAACACGGCTGGATTCAAACCAGTGACCTTTGGCTAACCGGGCCAACGCTCTTACCAACTGAACTATCGCGGCACTGCTTCAACTGACTTGTGGTACTATTATTTGGTTTTATGTGTGTGATATGTATTGGAGTGTTACATCGTGCAATACCCGACATCTATATATTGAGTCCTATTCACACGCGCAAGTTTTTGCTGCGCCTAGCTATGATTTAAAATGAATTATTTGTAGCTGCAAGTTTATCGAACGGGATTTTGAACAAACCTTGCAAATGCAAGTTGCAGCTGCAAGTTTTCGCAGCAAAAACATGCACGTGTGAATAGGGCTTAAGTATTGTACAAAGTCAAACCGGGTGAAACTTAGCGCGGATACACGTGCATCGGATAAGAACATCGAAAATCAGATGTTGCTTTATTTTCTAGTTTTATAATATCTTAGGGACGTTTTATGTCAACCTGAATGTTGCAGGAAGCATTTGCCGGACTATAGTGCTGCAAGAGAAAAAAATGACCTTGGTTATCTGAATTTCAATCTACAATCAGATTTATTACCACTGTTTGACTGGAATACAAAGCAATTGTTTTTGTATTTAACCGCAGAATATCAAACTGAAAACAATGTGAGCCACAGTTAATTATATTTAGCATGTTCGTGTGTATATCTAAAGAGAATTTAGCAAACAAGCATTTACTCTTAGTGTGTTGTCAGGTATTAGTGGTGAGCTGCCAAAATATGTTTGCAGTTTTATTAGAATAAGTTAGAAGTCGAGGATTCAGCAGGTCTATGACTGCCTTGGAAGTAAGTGCTGGCTGATGAATAAAGTTTCTTTGTTAAATTATGAAATGTCATAGTGACGCAATAACTACGAGTATATATTCTTAAAAAGCTATGAAATACGCACAAAAACTAAAAAGCACATCAAACTACGAAAAAAGCATTAGAAATAATTTATGAAACTTTTATTTTTTCGGTAATGACCCAATATTGACTGAGACCGAGACGTTTCTTGCCCCGTTTCGGTAGTCAGGGCTAGGTTTCGGTTTTAAACCGAGAATGCACATCCCTGCGTGTGACGATAAATCGTATGTGCTTCTTTAAAGTAATAATGTATGAATAACAAGACTGCATGTATAAGTAAGTAGTGTGTGATATCAAATCGTATGCTGATTTTAAAGTAAGAACATGAATAACAAGACATGTTAAATTGAAGTGTGTGTATAACCAATTGGATAGTATAAAAACGTAGTTTTATTCATTTTGATTATTGTTTTCTTGTTGTAGGCGCTAAACCAAGTGGTGCTTTGGGACAAAATTGTTCAGCGCGGTGATAATGCTGTTATCGATTTAAAGAGCTCACACGCAAAATACTTTTTCTGGGATGACGGAAGCGGTCTCAAGTAAAACCAATAAACATTAATAATTTGTTGCTACCGTCGCTTTAGCCCTTTACAGTTCCAGTTTATATGCCTTAATGTTCTAATTTGCTTAGCACATTTGGGATGTTCGACATTTAGCGATGAGTGGACGCGGCCCTATGCAAGTTGACTTACCAAATATTTCGTTTTGTTACCGCTGCACGTTGTGTTATTGGTTGAGGTGTATATTTCCGTAAAACCTGCGACAATTATCACCAGCTAGCGACATGGCGCGAGGGGATACCGAAAAAGCTTAAATCAAACTAATTTTCTCGCCATTCAGTAATTTCAAACAGCACTTGTTGGGCTCTGTCAAAAACATGCGTGCAATCTCGCTACACTCCATTAGCTGATTCGATGGTCAAAAGACATATTTTGAACTCGTGATTGGTTTTATATGCCGTTCTGAACGTTTCTATATGTACGTATTTTGTTACAGGGGAAACAAGAACATAACGTTAACGCTCTCGTGGAACGTCATTCCAAATGCCGGAGTGTTGCCACGGGTTCGAGGCCTTGGTTCGCATGTATTTGAATTTCCTGAAGATTATAGCAATAGCAGAAGTTAGTTGTCTTTGAAGTGGTGCCTATGTTAACTATAATGGGCAACAAACAGGGTTCTTCCGAGTCAACGATTTGACGGAATGAAAATTCATTGCTAATTTGCCGAATCCGAATCTTGCATGTTGTAAATTTCAGATATATCTAGGCTTCTTTCAGAATATCAGCGCAATGCCAGCCGCATAAGTTTAAACGTTAATGTATTACGTGCGCGACCTCAGTTCTGAAATTTGTGACTTGAAACAAAAAATATTGATTTATATAACATGTAATTTAAAATTTTTATTGTTTAAGAATAAAAACATATCATTGCCGAACATAGTCGGATTCGGTATTTGGATTCGGCATTTTGACAAACGAATCTTTACCACAGATTTTTGCTGAATCCAATAAATATTATATATCATTTGCTGAATAATCAAAAAAATGCAGTTGACATCCGTTTATTGTAAACGTTGAGCAGAAAAGCAGGAATTTGTTGTTTTCTGTGGTCTTGGTTTGAAACCACCGAGACTCAGAAAAACGAGGCCGCGACCATACATATGCCAACACCCACGTGGACATCCCTAATAGGGGCTTGCTTACTTGGTGACAGAGAAACAGGGAAGCTTATGCTTTAGGGCCAGACATATGTTTATGCCTGCGCTTAGACTAAGTGGGCTGGCCCTTATAGTTAACATTGGCCAAACTGCTTGTTTTTATTTCAATGATGTGTAAATTCTTGTGATCAAAACTTTTGAATAGGACCGTGTTTAGTACCTATTTTCCCATTTAATGATTAGTGAAATTGTTTAATACAATTTCAATTTGGCGAAAATGTGTGCTTAGACTAAGTGGGCTGGCCCTTATAGTTAACATTGGCCAAACTGCTTGTTTTTATTTCAATGATGTGTAAATTCTTGTGATCCAGACTTTTGAATAGGACCGTGTTTAGTACCTATTTTCCCATTTAATGATTAGTGAAATTGATTAATACAATTTCAATTTGGCGAAAATGTGTCTGTATCTGATTTAGCGGCTAACTTTATCGCAACGGTAAAAGCTAACTACTCATGAAACATATGATTGGAAAGTTAGGATTGCTAATTCTTGCGTTCAGTTACGAGCGAGGCCAGCATATATTCAAAGTGTTGTACTATGATATAGTGTTGAAACGTACGCGTACCTATTTGTGTTTTGTCTGATGTTTTTGTAATATTGTGTTTTCTTCATAATTTAAATTCAGTTTTCATATTTGCAAATTCTCAAATTCCAATTTCTATGTGACCGAAGCGTAGGGTTATCTAATAACTCAACAAAATCGTTCAGTGTGCTGCTGCAAATTTCACTGCACTTTCTGCTGGTACCTTTCTTTTTGTCGTGTATTATGGTGTTACGCAGCGTTTCAGTTTTGTTTAAAAACAGTAATTTATTTTAAAGTCTGGCCAATACAGATTTGGTTTGAAGTGACTTAATTGTTCTTTTTACAACTTCGGCTGCTTTACAGGTTTTGTTTATGTCATTCATGTGCTTGTTTTTCTGGTTGTTTTAAAATAAAAAATTGTTTATTTAAATGTAAGTTAACCCGCGATAAAGTTTTCAGGTGCATTCGACATTTACGTTATTTTTGCTCTCTGGGTACCCGAAAATTACCGGAGCCGGAGGTCAGCTAAACTTGCTGGAGCCGGAGGGGAGGCGAAATTAGGTAGTAAAAGTGGTTAATTAGCGAATTTTAGCTAATATCTGCAATATGTTGTTAAGTTATTTGGTTTTTTACGCTAATTTTCAGTGAAATTTCGGAAATTCTTTGATCAACATTGTGATAATATTAAACGCGCTAAACAGATAAATTTTACCAAATTATACAAAATTTTACTACCGAAATTGCCGAAACCTCCGGCAAAAATTCTATCGGAGCCGGAGGCCAAATTTCTCCCGGATCCGGAGGCAGACCTCCGGTTGTACCCTGCTGGGTACACCTTGTGACAAGGTTAAATGCTCGGGTACGGCGTGGCGCGCCCGTCTGTGACGGGTGAGTAGCAGGGTTGGTTTTCTCTGAAAAAATGATTGAAAATCATACTAGTGCTTCCGCATGTGTCTCGTTAATGAATGATTTGTTTATTTAAATCATGTCAGTAGAACTTAGAAGAATCAACTATTTCATTAAGGATCAATATGCAATAATAAATGATGATAAGGGCCTATTACATTAATAGCGTCCATATTGCTGGTGGGTCTATAAAAGAGTAGCTTTAGATTCTAGATTATTTTTTGGTTAGGGTTATGGAGGTTTCACGTTATAACTGGGGCAGCCTGGAGCATATTTTTTGGTTATGCTTATGGAGGGTTCATGTTATAACTGGGGCAGCCTGGAGCACGTTTTGTTTCTATTACAGTAGCGGTAACGTATTGTCTACACGTAAATCCGCTGTCAAATTCAAAAAAATTGTATTGTCTGCTATCTTAATGTGGCATCCACTATTTGTACTGCAATATCATAATATGATATTCGAAATATTGTCCGTCAGTATCATATGACATGTTTGAAAATGTCTGCAAGGTTGTGGTAAACTAAGTAGCCTGAATATCGTGTAGAATATCATGAAGTTTGAAGTATTTGTAATTAGGAATATATTTAGGCAGAACTTTCACTAGAAACAGAAAAATAGAAGCTAATTTAGTATTCGAAATCACATACAGCTAAATTATCTAGCATTCTGTTATATTATTTTTTGCGCATAAATTACATTGTCCTGCATATCACGTGATTTTAAGTACAATTTCGGAATATATGATACTCCCATAAATGTCCCGCGGTATCATGTCACACATGGTTGTTTGTATATATACGATTTCTGGAGATGCGGAATTTGTAAGCCATCATCATGTGACATTCACATTTTGTCTACAAACCACTGTTCACTTCGCAAAATTGTATGTTGACGTAGAATCAACATGGGACAAAACGTGTTCCAGGATGCCCCAGTTATGTGAACCCCGCATTAGGAACACCCGTTTACACGAATAAGAGGGGGTCCCCATTTTGGGTCCGAATCAATAGGAGTCCGTACCCCTCATAAGAGTCCGTAAGCGGATAGTCTTTAAACTCTAATTAGAGTCCATAAATGTCAATTAACCCTAATTGTTGCGCATAAATAACTCCAGGACCAAATAATTTGAGTTCGAAACTTTAAAGCGTACTTAAATTTTGAAAGTACATTCCTAAGTATATCATTGAATTATCGCTCAAGCTATTGGCACAAGACAAGCGTTTAATTCAACGGATAATTGCAGTACCGGATATATATCAGTAACGAAGTACCCTCCGGAGAGGCCAAATAAATATCAGTCCCCCTCTTATTCGACTCAATACAGTAAGTACGCCCCTTAAAGTAACGTTGGCCGATTCTCTCTAAACGAGAAAAACCCATTACTCACGGTTTTCTGTGATACTTTGCCGTTATTTTGAGTTACTGCGATTAAAAAAGTTTTTTTCCGTTTTTTTCACCCCCTGAGAACACTGGAAAAACCGTTTTTCCCGTTGGTTTTTTCCGGTGCCAAATCGTGGTGAGTAGTACGTACATAGTTTAACTCTGGAAATCTTGCTCCGCTACTGGTTTTTATTTTACTGATAACATGCATCTAAGATTGATTGGATATTGCAATTCGAAACTAAAATTAATATAAAATGCTGTCAAATAGCACCCAAAACCATTTGCGATTAGTTTCGTTCCATATTTGCTTAAAACACTGTCTTCCATTCACGAAGTGTGCTTGAGAAAATATCTTTTTCGTTTGTAACTTCTGCCCATACACGGTACACCAAAAGTGCAAACAGGTTCACAACACATTCACCAGAAACCAGTTGCTTGAGCTATATACCTGACTTATTTCAGCGGCGCGATCGGATATTAATTCACCGGGACCGGATGCGGGCCCGCAGCCAAGGGGACTCAAAGTCAACGAAAACCCTGGTATGCACCTTCTGAATTATACCCCCGGGAAAATTTGTATAAAAAACATTGCCCTCAGGGCAAAAAAATGTTTTAGCCCCCTTAGCAAGGTGAGCTGGCTACCGGCCAGACCGGATGGTGGATTTTTTACCGGAACCAGACATTAACCAGATATAGCACATAAACGACGCATTGTTTGAAGTATTTTAGAGTTAGATTTAATTCTTAGCTTGAATTTCTTATTTTTAATACTTAATTAAAACGTGAGCTCGTGACATGACCGTAAATGCAATTACAGCAAGATGTTAATGCCACTCATTTGTAAAAATAGGCTTTATTAAATTTAGGAACACTACCGTAATTAACCGGTACCTGTCGATTTACACCGGACATTGGTTTTTGCCGGATATTAAACCGGATCCGGATATGCGGTCCCACCGTGCGTATTTCCCATAGACTTTTCACCATTTCAGATACTACCACAATCATCGAATGCCTCCAGACCCAAACAGTACCCCACAGAGAGATCGATGCCAACACACATCATAATGAAGCTTCCAGTTTCCAAAAAGCATCGCATCTCATCACAGCCGGCATAGCACACATTCTACATCGTGGGGTCTGTGTGTAAAGTAGTACAACTATTTAACGTAGTACATTAGCTGGTGATAGGTGCTAGACGATAGCCAAATCAAAACAAGGGTTTAACTCTCTACGTCAACGATGTAGCTTTCCGATTTTCAGGTGTTAACGGTTGCGGCAACACAAGTCCCTCTTTCGATTTGAAAAACGTATAACTCAACACCAAATCGTTGACGTGTTCCAAACTAGGATCGTCACAATAATCAGTATCAATAAAAAAGAACACAGGCATATCCACCGTTTCTCCGGGCGCGAGCATTTGTTCTTCGAAGCAAAAGCATTGAACTTTATTGAAATATAGCCCAGCTTCGAACGGAACAATATTATACGTTGATATACCGATCACAGGCTCGGGAGATGGATTTGTTGCCTTATAAAATGCGAGAGCAGTTTCACCCGGACATACGTACACCTAAAAAAGAATTAATTGAACCTTTATTACAAATCTATTAAGTTCGGTATTCTATGTTTTTTACAATCTTACACTGTTTTCGAACCAAACAATGTTAAATTTATATGAAATAATTGTAGGACAATGCTGTTAAATGAAATTATTTCATTGATAAGTGGGAAGTAATGTGTATTTTAGCACAGCAAGCCATTTGTATTTAAATTAGCCAACAAAAGATACTAGAAACCAATTGTATACCATGCATGATATTGGAAACGACCTGATACATGACTATGATTCCCACAAGAACGAATGTGGTTCCAGTGTTCTACTTGAAGTTTTTTTGCAAGTATAAATACAAATAAGAAATCTAAATTAAACTCATTCTCTTTGATCCCAAGTATTTTTAGCCCAATATGCAGGAATCATTACAATCTGTACCTCGTACCTCCTTCTGTTGCGGCTCAAATTTCCACACCATATTCGAATGCGTATTCGCTTCAAAACGAACGCGTATCAGACGATCTTTTCGTTTGTCCATTTCAGCAATTCTTTCAAAATTATGACCACGTGTATTTGTCGTTCCAGCATAACCGGTTGCTTGACAAAACATTCGATACATCGGAACGGCAGCGTAAGAAAATCCAGCAAAAATAAAGGCACAACCAAGCAAAACAAGCACTGTGTCACGTATTTGTGAACTTTTGTTTGCACGAATTATCACGTGCGATTGTCTGCTACCGTGACTAGTGCTAGACCTATTTATTAATAATCTACTAGGCAGCAGCAAGCGTTGGAAGTGGTCTATCATAAAAATTTGATTGTTCTTCTGTACGTAATTATACGAGGGTTGTCGTGACCGGCATACCGTCGTAATATGTCGTTCAGTCACGCTTCCGCGTGACCAATGCCTTGGATCTTAAATAAGTAAAACAGACACTAACAAAGGAATAAAATAATTTATGAATGAACCAGATGAAACATTTCAAAGTTCATAGTATGGTCCGCTGCAATACTGGATATTTTTTTGTTTTATAATGCACAGTAGAAACGTTGATCAGCTAACAAAACAAGGAATGCTACAAATACTTTAAAATTAGCACACCATAAAACTGTAACGTTATATGACATTCTTGTAGAACTCAAGCTTAAGTTTATTCACAATTTCCATATATAAGAACACTTATGCTAAATAAAATAAGTATTAAAAATACATGCCACCGTAAAGTTTATTCTGATTTTCTGTTGCTATATTATTAGTGAAATAACCTTAGTTGAAGATAGGTATGTACTTAATTTGTTGCATTTTGATAATCACATTATCTACGGATCGGTGATTATCAATGTTTATATACTATACTAATGAAATCTATTTAATTTTTATCGTCATTTTTTAGTAAAATGCTTAATTTTCAAAGACCAATTTTAATACAGGAAATTTTTAATTCCGGTAAAAATTTACCAGAACCGAAAGGTAAAAAAAGTGCCGCAACCAGAATTCCGGTTGCACCTTGAGTGCAAGCGGATATATACCCGGCTCCGTCAAAAAATCGCCATCCGGCTCCAGTATTTTAACTTGCCTTGCCCGATGTTTTTTAGAATTTAAAAAAATGAGACCATCGTTTGTGTTTATGCCAACTACGATGGAACTGACTAAACTACTTTAGATATTTTTTGCCATGCATGTCATGTAAATCTCTGCATGTGCCCGCGTACGTTCACAACCTATATTGGGTTGCTATAACGCTGGAAAACCTGGAACCAGATCAATTCTGTGCCAAACGGCTGCCCCGATTATCAGACATGTCCACACAACGTACGTATGACACTTGTTCAACTGTAACGCTAACAGAACACACATTCGGCCTATAGACTGTGGAACAAACTAGTCGAGGTCGCTGATCTCCTGATCCTTTAAACACGTTGATCAATGGAGGAATAAAAACAGCTAATTCATCATCATCACCATAAACATGATCAGTGCTATTGGTCGAAACTATGCATATCTCAGCATATTTCTATTCCTAAGGCTAAGCCTAGCTTAAGCGTAAAAATAAGTCTCTAACTCAGCCTAAGCCCAAGCAACAATAATAGCCTTAATCCTAGCCACTTGTATTTAAGTACCTACGTAAAACTGGATGCCCTTATAAATAACACGGGCTACACAAACATTGCAACTCAACGCAACGCGACAAAACATATAATAATGAAATAAATCGGCATGATATTTTAAACTTTGTCACGTAAACACGTCGGATATGTAGGCCACGGAAAGAAGAGCTGTTTGCTACGTTCTGATATTTGAATTCAATCTAGTATTACATTTGAATTAATTATCCGGCTCCAGCCGGATATTAAGTAATCCGGTTCCGGCTACGTCATATTTTGGTATCCGGTCGCACGAGCCAGATGTTGTTGTATTAGCCATCATCGTCGAATCAATACGAATCTAATAATAAACACACTAAACGGCACTGAACTATCAAAAGGTAGCTAACATTTCTTTCTTCCGTAGACTATCACGACGATGCATTTTTAACACTTTAACAACGACCTCATTGCACTATACTATGTTTTCGTAGCGTTGCGTTCAGAGTTACAATATTTATTTGCCCTATGTTACTTTAAATGGCATCCAGGTTTCCCTAGGTACATTACATACCACAGATCCACCGGAATTGACCAGACGTCCGGTTTCGGTTTAACATACAGGGGCAAAACCCGACAATCGTGTACGGTTCCGGTATAAACCTATACAGGATACCGAATATTACAGAGCACAAATTTACGTCTTATATCCAATTAACATCCGGCGGCTCCGGAATCCGGTAAAATTAATATCTGGTCGATCTGTGAAAATACATGTGAAAATACTAAAAGTAGAGGTGGCTTAGAATCAAGGCTATTATTTTCGCTATGGCTTAGTGTTAGACTTATCTTTGCACTGAAGTTTTGGGTCGTTATTGAACACATATATATAAAATGGATATTACCTTTCAAAGAATAAGATACATTCGAATCTGTAATGCGTAACTTCCGAATACAACAGAGGCAGGTAGAAAACGAATACATTCGTTGCGATCTGACTAAAAATAATAACGCCATTAAACTGAAATAAAACATACACTGCATATATGTTGGCTCTCGCGAATCCAACTGTTCCCCCTTCTTCAGGCGGTCGTCCTGAACCGCGAATCGAAAATTCTCCTAATCCAAGGACCTGCTATTTACAGTGCCAATCTCGATTATATTCTGATGATGAATGGCAACCAATGCTTTACAAATAGTTACCATGCACAAATACTGAGAATCGCATACATCTGCTTTTTAGCAGTATCACTTGTGTTTACCTGTTCGCTATCCACTGCCAAAGATACAATACGCTTCAACATATTTATCCAACACTGGCTAAGTAAATTACATTCTGAAAAATTAAACAGTGTGATAGCTTATAACGCCTCAAATTCAATGTTTTTACATAATGAAAGACTACTTTTTAAACTATATTGGTGCTAACTTTTAGCAAACTGAATAATATTAGAATCTAATAGGTGTGAATTTTTCATGCACTCAGCGGCTATTTTGAACATACGGTTTATGATAGTAAACGACTTCTTTCTCAACATGTATTTGCAATATATAATTTTTATTCGAAAATAAATTTTTCATTTATTTAACTCGCAGTAGAAACAGAGCTTCCGATATTTTAACTAAGCAGCTGGAAAAGGATGTTACGGGTGGTTTTGAACTAGCGACCTTCTGCGTGTGTGCGAGGCAGACACTGGTACCACTGCGCCACTAATCACGCCTCTCCAACTACTTTTATCGTCGAATATATATGTCGACCGTATGCTGCCGGCGAGCATACTACACAGTGTGCATTGGTTAAGCACCGGGACAATCATGTCTCGCATCGCATGCTTTTACATGTCATTATTTTAAAACAATTTTCAACTAGGTCGTCCCTTAACCGTGGATACCGTGTTCAAAGCGCGGCAATTTACCACTGCGGTTACGGTGTATCCCTATGTCATTCTAGGTAGGAACCGGTACTTCAGACCTTGTCAATAAGCAGCTAGAAAAGCGGGTTACGTTTGGTTTCGAACCAACGAACTTCGGTGTTTCAGGTAGATGCTTTTACCACTGTGTCAAGCTGCACGCCTTTCTAACTAGATTTATTGTCGACTATACATGTTAACCGCACGCTCCCGGCAAGTATACTGCACAGTGTACATTGCATATACTGCACATGCGCCAGGACAAGTATGTCTCACAAGCTTACATGGCACTATGATGTTCCGTGGAAGTTGGACTTAGAAAAAGTAATAGCTAGTGTCTTTAAGTGCTACCGCATATATTTAACAATTAAGCCCTGTTCACATGTGCAAGTTTTTGCTGCGAGAACTTGCACGTGTGAATAGAGCTTAAAGCTTTTATTCACATGTGCAAGTTTTTCCTGCGAGAACTTGCAGCTACAACTTGCACTGCAAGTTTTGTCCAATATCCCGTACGAAAAAATGCAGCTGCAAATAATTCATTAAAAATCATATCAATTTAGTGCACATGTGTGAATAACCATGCCAGTTCACTGAATTTATTGCAGCCGATTTCTCATTGGCTGATGAAAAATGCAAGTTCTGCGTGCAAACAACCAGGATATTTTAAGTAGGGAAATAAATATTCAAACATTTAGTCATTACTCAAGATCAAGATAAATTTGATATAATGCCTTCGCTTGCTAACTATTATTATTTTTCTTTGCCGCAGGGGCGCGAGGTAAATTTATACATCTATGTGATATCTGGACTCGTCAAAAACGGGATTTTTCGCCCGATCCGTTTATACTGCTTTCCTCAACGTAGTTACGTTATACACAAATTTTTAACGACGATTTCGATTTCTAACGGCGTCGTTCATGACTTCCATAGTCTAACCCGGATCACGCGATCATTACTGCCATGCGAAACACTGCGCACTTCGCGCAATCTCTGGGATTCTTCGCCATTTGGATGTAGAGTGTTGTGTGACTCTAGGTAGGAACCGGGACATCAGACCTTTTTACTAAGCAGCTGGAAAAGCGGGCTACAGCGGGGATCGAACTCTCAGCCTACGGATCCTTAAGCAAACACTCTACCACTGCGCCACGTAGCCCGCCTCTCCAACTGCGTTCTTCGTCGACTATATGTGTCGACCGTACACCACAATGTGCACTGCATATATTGCATATGCACCAGGACAAGCATGTCTCACATGCTTACATGCCCTTATTTTCAACAAGGTCGTCCCTTGACCGTCCATCCTATTTTCGACTGGATACCGTACTCATAGCGCGGCAATTTGCCATTGCGCTCACGGCGTAGCCCACATGTCAGTCAAGGTAGGAACCGGGACATCAGACCTTTTTACTAAGCAGCTGGAAACGCGGGCTACAGCGGGGATCGAACTCTCAGCCTACGGATCCTTAAGGGAACACTCTACCACTGCGCCACGTAGCCCGCCTCTCCAACTGCGTTTTTCGTCGACTATATGTGTCGACCGTACACCACAACGTGCACTGCATTTATTGCATATGCACAAGGACAAGCATGTCTCACATGCTTACATGTTGTTTATTTACTTAGTTGGTCCATGTTGTGAATATGGTTACGGTAGACTTATCACCAGACAATTGTAGGTCAAGCGTTGAGGTCTTAGAGATAATCGATGATTGCACGCCTTGCTTCATGACGCGTGAGTTTCATTTTGCGCCTCTAAATAGGCAGGGTACAGGTTAGCAGGTCTTCAAGTAATAGGTTATGGTTGACCGTGTCGAATGCTTTGCTGAGATCTAAAGCGACTAGAACAGTGTGTGGGCAAGGCTTAGTTTGGTTGAAACCATTCCGAATTGGATTAGTTGTTTCGGTATGGGCAGTGGTGGTGCTGTGCCCGCTTTTGAAGTCGTGTTGGTGACTCGCAATATATAGACTAGCGTTGAGTGTTGGCAGTACAATTGATTTTAGGAGCTAGGGTACTGTCGAAAGCAGTGAAATTGGGCGGAAGGACTTTGCTTTGTCGGCTGGCTTACTCGGTTTTAGCAGCGGTAAGATACGGCTAACTTTCCAGATATTAGGAGACAGGAACTTTCAGCGAACGCAGCAAGAGATTCAACACTTCAGTAAGGAAGAGTATGGCTGCAGGTCCGAGAATCTTCAACATGACAGAGACATTGCCTTCAGGCAGGGTTGCAACAGGAGCGAAATTTTGTCGGAACAGGAACAGGAATTAAATTTTTTGCAGGAAATGGAACAGGAACACGAACCGGAATTTGAAATGTTTTTATCACCGGATTACTATTGGACTTTTTGGAAAACTTGCCAAAAAATTGATGAGAATTTTCAGCTATTTCATCATCAACTTTTGCGAAAACACGTCAGCAACAATTTAGTAACAAAATTGAACTAATTGTAAAAACACTATTCCCGACTATTCCCGACATAAATTTTTTTGCAAAAACAAAGCTTCCAATATTTAAATGATTATGAATAATTTGCCACTAAACCGTAAAGATTCTGGTTACTGCATCTATGAATGCAGGAACAGGAACGGGAATTGTATTTTTGCAGAAATTCCGGCCGGTACAAGAATTAAAATTGAACCCTGCTTTCAGGGCCTAAAGTTTTCGATGTCTTGGTTTTGCTGGCGGCGGCTGCAATTTGTTCTGTGGTAATTTAAATGGGGAGTTCCTGCAGTGGGAGTTGATGAATTCTTCCAGCACTAGTTGATGAATTGTTCTAACAGTCTTCCGCTTGGTTTTGCCTGTTGAGGCCGGATGCACTGTAAACTGCCTGACGGTTGGCCATGTTCGCGCATTCGTGTTGGCAACATAGGAGTCACCAAACTTGATGATATGTTGTGGGAATTCATTGGGTTTTTCATGCGCTTCACCGTGGTCCATTGCTCCTTCAGGTCGTTTGCTATCCGAAGATTTAAACGGGTTCACGAAACCGAAACGACGACGACCGAACTAATATGCGCCAGCGATATTATTTTGGATAATACAAAATCGTCTATAACAAGTGAAAAGCTTAAAGTGCTGTGTCAACATATAAGCGCTATTCCCAATTTTAGCGCTAATTTTGGATAAGAAACAGTATCTAATGGTTTAGAAAAAATCTTAATAAATAGTTGAAATTGATCCATAATCAGCAAAACAAATAACATCGTGGAATGTGTCAAGTAATTTAATAACTAGTAATATTTTAAAGAAAACTGTGTTGATTTCTGGTGATCAAACTATTCTTAACAATTAAGAAAACACTTTATCATGCTCTTGAAGTCTTTTCTCCACAATTCGGCAAACGACACATGTAAACCCGATTGGTCTTTAATTATGACCGTACATGAATCGCCTTTTTATAAAGTCATTTTAGATCTCTAATTTCCATGCATTAAGAACTTTTCCTGATGAAATTGACCATTTGAATATGATACTAAGTAGGTAGCTAAGTGCAGTATACTATAGTTTGTAAAAATATCTTGACAAACCACCTGAGGACGGAGTGGTTGTGTACTATTTAGGACAACAAAAAGGAAAGAACGCTTCTAGATAGGAAGTTTAAGTAAAAATTTGCTGAAAATTTGGAAGATTTGTTAAAAATGTAAAAAATTACAAAAATGGACAAATTTTTAGATCTTCCTTTTTATTTTGGGTGCTTTTTAAAAAGCCTCTCTCTTATCAAATCTCCCCTTGTTGAACCGGAGGAAGCTAATCAAATGTTTCCTAAACCTCTGATGTCAAGCTACGTTTACTTCTGTTTTGTTTGGTCAGGGTTTTATAAGACGACCGACTTATCGCAATAATTATTTAATATATAAATAAATGTACGTATTGCAGTAATACGTTTTAATTTGATTTGATTATGTTTGGCGCTCACCGAGTTCTATGGATTAGTTTTCCAGTGTCTTTTATTGTGTAATACCTACCAATTCAAACGTATTCGATGCAAAAATTGGAAAAATTTGGTGACAATGAGGCTGTTTACTACGATACCATTCACCATACCGATCTGCGATCTATTGAAGATATAGTCGGAACACTTGCTCTGTTAATCTCTGCAATTTTTGTTATATTTGGCGGTGTCATACCGTTTTGTTTTCAGTATCGCGAAATGATGGTAACACAGAACTCGCGTGGATTTTCATTATATGTGTGTTTGGCATTGCTAATATCAAACATACTGCGAATAACGTTTTGGTATGCAATTTATGAGCACGGGTCAGGTCCTGCCAGAGGGGTACGAGGGTTAAGCCTCACCATACCTTTTTGATTCTTACATATATCTGTTATGTCCCGTTTGTAATTCATGTTTAATCCCGGCATGCCTATCATACATTTTTGCCTAGTTTTCTTCGTCTAGCAAATTTAGCTGGTTGCTGGCCTGAGTGAACTAAGTTAACGTTTTGATTGTTTCTACACCAGCCAAAGCATTTTCCACACTCTGGCAAATGGTGATGGCAAAAACGGTGTGACTTATTTATTGCGTTTACTAGTCAACTATTTAATGTTGTAATAGTACCTGATAAGGAACTAATGTAGAAGAATAGTTACTTTATCCGTATGTACTAACTAGTTATTTCAGGTTCGGCAAACACTTCGAAGTGCAGCTTTTGGCTCAAAGTGTAGTAATGATAATTTGCATGCTTAGCGTAATTGAGCTGGCAGTTCGAATACGAAGAAAATATGTACTGCCTCCAAAAGCAGCTTATAGCCTTTGGGGTAAGTTAGTGTGCTTTGTTATCTCTAGAAGCCGGCAATAGTCGCTGTTACACTCGCTACGTCTTAAACTTGTAACACATGTTTATACTTATTTTCAAGTGTTCAATCGAAACTTGTGTATTTTGCCGGGCGTTCTCTCTACTCTCGCAAGACATTGTACTCGCTGTTGTGTTTCAGATGGTTACTTGGTTGAACATTTCTGGCAATGGTCTGATTTCTCGTCGTACTGTTTATTCCTTGCACTTTTTATCGGTTCGGTTTATATGTTAAGTGTATTGTGTTTTGCTTCAACCATGTACATAGAATTAATTGGATTCGCCGCGCTTCTCATAGAAGCGCTTGTCGGAACCCCGCAACTATTCTCAAATTATGTGCGCAGCTCAACAATTGGCATGAGGTGAGAACAAGGCCATGCATATATTTGATTTGATTAATGCCTGGGGAAACCGGAAGTTCGGTTCCGGTATTAAAATTTGGTCGGTGGAAATTAAGATTTTAATAAAAACTGACGATAAAGATTAAATAGATTTCATTAGTATAGTGTGAAAACCTTGACAATCGCCGAAAATAAATCATCGAAGGTAGATTTCGCTTCCGTTGATTATGAAAAATTAAAATACAGCACATAATTTAAATACCTATCTCCAACTAGGGTTATCTCACCAATAATATTACAAAAAAATTGAAATAAATTTTTCGGTGGCATGTATTTGTCATTTTCCGGTTCCGATAAATCGTAATTCCGGTTGCACCCTGGTTAATTTAACAGGATGTCCGGCGGCTCTGGCGCCGGCAAAATATTGGCATTCGCTTCGATATTCTGAACAGCCTACTTCATACTAAGAATCCTTCAGAAACAAGAGTAGTACAACATACTGTAGCAATAGCAAGTATTCAAAATTAAGATGATTAAGTTTAAGCTCTATGCCTAGAGTGTACCGTGATTGGTATGTTTTTGCGAACAACAGAATACTATATCGGCCGTGATTGCTCAATAGTTTCGTGGTAAATTTTTATTGGCTTCAGCATTATTTAGTGTTTTTGGAATGGCATGATTTAGGTCAAAAAACGTTTTAATTTGACATCAGATAAACAAATCAGGCGCCCCTCGAAATTCCTGATCCGCCCCGATTCCCTATAAAAATTCAATTCCTGCTCCGGTATTGAAAGAGGCAGGGACCGGAATTTTTTCTATTTTGGTGCAATTTACTATTTTGGTGCAGATTACGAAGGATAAGTTTAAGAATAAAAAATTTACGTCTGCATATTTCTTTGCAGTGGACGCCCCACACTTTTATAAAACAGAATACATTCTCGCGTAAACTGGATAATTCTAGTATATAAGTTGGAGAAGATTGGTTGGTGGATTGCACAAAAGAAGAACCCACTGATCCTTTGTATGTTTGTTTCAGCGTTAAAATGGTTGCGTTTTGGTTTCTCGGTGACGTTCTCAAAACACTTTATTTTATCATTCGATCTACTCCTGCGCAATTTTGGATCTGTGGTTGCCTCCAAATTGGCGTCGATATTGCTATTCTTGCTCAGGTTGTTTTCTATAAACGAAGGTTTCGCTCACTTGCTCGATCGTATTTAGGCAGTCAACAGCGAAATTTTAAGCTTCACTTCGCAGAGATGATGTCCAAAGTTTCATCTGGTAAGCCCGAGCCGTCAAGAATATCAGAAGAATCAAAAATTAGGCGTTATAGCACGATTGAACAGGAGAGCAGGAAAGGATACGAGTTAGGAGCTGAGGATAGTGTCTCAACTGTGTTACACTCGAAATTCGCGGTTAAAGAACAAGGCACATAACGGCGTTTCAATGCAAAATCAATTCAGTGTCCATGTTCTGAGATGTGTGTAGCATCTACCACCAGTTTACGGTTCTAAGAGTGATCAGGGTTAGAAAACTTGTAATATTTTTGAATCATTAACATGAAAATCTTAAAAATGAAGCTTTCCATAAAATCAGATACGTAGTTAAAGTCTGTGTTGTGTTATAGCCCCGTTTATCCGTGGATCGTTTTTACTATTTCATTGTTTATCCAAAGCATTATATAATTTTGAATATTTTATGTTACGGCTTCAGAAGTTTCTAGACTTAAGCTTGTTCAACAACATAATTACTAAATTTTTTGTGTGCCTCTTCTGGAATGTAACTGTTCAAATTTTAGTTGTCTTCATCGCATTTAAATCTATATTGGGCTTGCTCTGGTGCTTTTGGGGTGTCAGTTTATTTAATTCTTATTTTGTTGTATTTTTTGGTTGTGAGCAATACATAGATTGCGTTACATGTCATTGTGAGTTTATCGATTTGTGTTAATTCTGTGAACATGAAAATTTTTTTTGTGTAAGAAGTAGGCTTAGGCTTTTCTCAGAAAGATCAATTTTGCAGTTTCCGTGATTCAGGTATCCTGTCAGAAGGGAAATTGGTTTATAGTGCAGTGTGGTGCCGTCCTGCGATTTGCATGATGCAGGACGGCACCGGCAAGTAATGAAATGATCCAACAGTCTAGTGCCACACCAAGCATGCGAATAATTAGTAGTCAGCCAGTGTGGTCTAACTGATACTTCTCAACACATGTAGAGTCGAGAGCGTATCATGTATATGTGATAGTGTGCGGTTTGCCCGGACTGTTCCATGTAACATTGAAATAAAATGTTTTTGTTCAACTCAAGAGCTGTAGTAATGTTAAGCCCTATTCACATGTGTCAGTTTTTGCTGCGAGAATTTGCAGCTGCAAATAATTCATTAAAAATAGCTAGGAATCTAGTTCACGTATGTGAATAACTATGAAAGTTCACTGAATTTATTTGCAGCCATTTCCTCATTGGCTGATGAAAAATGCAATTCCTGTGTGCAGTTTGAAGCTGCATGTTTTTGCATCAAAAACTTGCAGGTGTGAATAGGACTTAAAGTCATGTAGTTCGATGCGTTAACGATGCGGGAATTTAACAGAAAAGTAACGAGATTAAAATACACAGTAGGGGTTGATATCCAAAATGTATTGAGATATTAGGATTTAGCGCTAACATCTGGTGTGGTTTCACCATTTCCGAAAATCCGACTTCCCCTAAATCCTCTTGTTCACATTTCCACCGCAGACGTAAGCCTATCAGGGTATCGGGTAAAGCGAAGACGAAAATTATATACTCTTGGCTACGTTTTTGTCAATTTTACAGCTAGCGTTGGTAGCGTGAAACCTTTTGGAGTAACAGTTACCAGTCCATAATATTTCATACCGTCGCTTTATAAACTTTAAACTTCTCAGTTGATATCGTACTGTAGTAATTTCGTTTTTAGCTCCCCTCAGCAAGTTGAGGTGGCTACGAGCTTGACTGTATAGTATACCTCATTCTGAACAAAGAGTTTAGTATTCCAATACGAGTTTTATTTCGCTACCACCAAAAACACTCCGAAACGTGGTTTGTGGACCCGCCTCACTCCAAAATATACTTATCGCGTTGAGTCATTGTTACGGATCTGCCTTGCTCATTTTAAAACTTGAGAGCTAACCTATACCACCTGCTAGTAGTTCCTCGGAGCGCTACTGTTTTGCATATATGACGGTTTCTCCTTTGAGATTCGTAGCTTTTTTAACTTATATTTGGTACAAAGTCCTTTTTGATTTTGTGCTTTTGTTTGGACAATAAAAAGTGTTGTTAATAGTTGTTCTCTAGTGTAACGGTGCCATGCATATATTGCCAGGTCGAAAATCCGGTAGTGTCATATAACGGTAAGCTTGCTTATGTGGAGTGATTTCGGAAAAACGATTAAGATCTTAGAGCTTGAATCAAATGGCAAACTTTTAACAATTATTTAAGCGAAAAATTTTCAGTTTACTATCTATAACCTCTTCTCACATTGAGTTGCCTGTAGGGAACTCAGCACAGTGTATATACGTTAAATAATATATATTGCACCGTGTGTAACAATTGCAACACGTATACATAGTACTAAATCACCACAAGACGTGAGAGCCCCCTCGGGCTTGAGCGTCAAGCTCCTATAGCTGAGTAGTGCTGGTATATGCCTCCCACTCCAGTCACTGGAGTTCGAACCCTAGCAAAAAAGTAGGTCTGAGGGGAAATAGAAAATATTCATGTGAGAAAGGTTAAGTAAAGCTAGTTATTGATGGCCGGCTCGCTGAACCCCCTGTCGTTTTTGTAATAAGATGCGGAGCAGTTTGTGATATTTCGATTCCTGGTTAAAGACAGCTTGAACACTCAGTTTAACAGATACAACTCAACTTAATTACAGGGTTTGTGTCTTCGTTTGTCTTCGGTTTCACAAAATCACAACGGCCAAATCTATATTTTTATATATTTGTTGTTTTTATTCAGCATTTTGCAGTAAAATTTTAAATTTAGCAGCATGCGACCTGGCGTATTGCAAACAAACTGTTTACTTCCTGTTTATGAATATGGGCATGAAGAATACCAAAATTCTGGTTTATGCCCTTGTCACAGGCACAGAAAATCAAGAATTTTTTGCAATTAAGCCAAAATTTTTCAAACCTATCTGCTCGAATATCAGTTTGTCGTTTCTGGTATGTTTTGATTTTTTCCCGGTATTTTTATATGCCGACCAGCAATTGAAAATTTTTCCATTAACCTTTTCTCACGTGAATATTTACTATTAGGTACTCATAAGAACTATATTTCAATACAGCATTCGAATAGCGAACTCACGAGCAACAGTCGTTTAGCATGCACCACTCAGCTATAGGAGCTTATTAACCGTTAGCCCGAATGGGCTCCCACGCCTTGTGGGCTACACTAGCATTCCATTTTATTGTTTTTCCACTTACAAAAAGCGTTTCGAAAGAAGTTGCTTGAAATGCAAAAAGCGTTCAAAGTTCACCCGCTTCGTAATTTTCGGGTAAAATATGTTTAAGCAGAAGACGGTATTCAGAACGTTCGATGGGACGTTTACTGACCGAAACTAAATCTGTTTTAGTTTTATTTAAGCAATTAATTAAATAAAGTCAAATATTTTTAGAAAATAAGTCCTCGATTGTGGCAAATATAAAACGTTTTGGATTAAAAAATTTTCAGGATATAAAATCTACTTCATTATTTTGAGTGCCATTTAAGGAAGTTATTCGACATTTTAAGTGGATGTATTGATTTGTGACAATTGTTATTGCAGTCTGATTTTTTTGGTTTTTCATTTTCAGTTGGTTGCTTGGGATCGAGTATATAATATTTTTCACTGCAGTGAGTAAAACGTTGCTTAACTTATAAAACGCGCGAGAAGTAGACGTTCTATAATTAGTATATATAGTCAATGCTGCTTTTGGGGCCGTAACCTCTATAGATGAGCATATTTCTAAGCCTAAAGCCTAAAACCTATCTTAATCGATGCAAAAAAGTAGTCTAAAATATAATTCTATTCTATCGCGTGAAAAACAAAACGTTATTTCTAATGCATCCTTTTCAGTCTCACAGAGCGTTACAAAACATGGGGTTTTTTTGTAACAACACGGCATATCTTGTTTATTTTTCTTTTTTATTTTTTATGTATGTGTAATCTATGTATGTGTGTTGCTGGTGTATGCGTGTATCTTATATGCGACTTGTTGTTTTGTATTGCATGTGGCATGTGTTCCTCATTGTATGTGTTGGATTGTATATGTATATATATGTGTGTGTAGCTGCAGTAGCCGTTCTTCCCCCCACTGTGGAAAAAATTTCTTTAACCGCCCACCCCCTCAGTTTTACACGATTTTATATTTATTCTCGTTGTGTATCGCTGATTCTAAGGTTTTAGCATATTTTTACACTGGTATTAAGCAGGCAATTTATATAAAATTTTTGATGCTGTATGCTGGCTTGGCTTCACTGGTTGTGCTATGTTGGCTTATAATTTTTTGTCATGGTGGTGCAAGGTATCTTGTGTTTTTGAGAATTGGCTAAGAGGAATTAAATATTATTTCTCGGAATTATATTATTGTGACGGATAGTTACAGCCAAGGGAGCGGTGGCGGTAGTACTGGATGTCTAAAGCGGAGCTCAGTTACACTGCTAGTTAACGGAGATAATGCTCGAAGTACTCAAATTACTAATTTCAATTTTTTTCCTTGGCTACCGTAACCCCCCTTTCCCCTAGTCATAATCACAAAACCTTCGTTTTTCTTTTCGTTTTTTTGCAAAGCTATGCATTGTAAAGCACGCTGCAGATTAATGGTGCTGGTTCCTTGGAGTTCGTATCGCAGCAAGAGATGCGGTTGCAGAATTTTGTCATGAAAAAGGTTTAAATATAACTGATGCCGGTAGGGCGATGAGGGATGTTGTAATGGAGTTAGTGCAGATGGAGGCGGGATGGAATTGCTAGGGTGTAAAATCATTTAACAGGAAACAAACGTCAATTATGTACATAAAAGTTAGTATTAAATACTTTTTCTAAAATTGGATATTTAGTACCCCCTGCCTTGAACAATGTGGCGATGGCAATTCCAGGAATTGAAGGACCTCGAAACAATTTTTGAGAGTCAAAATATTGGGTATTCTGAGAATTACTAAAAATTTAAAGTTTAAAGTTGTTTTGAAACTGCGATTTTTAAGTCAAAATACAAAATTCTTAGAAAATCGATCGAATTTAAAGAGCAAAATTGTTTTGAAAATTAGGAACTTAGTCTAAACACTTAGATTAATTAAATTTTAGAATAAATTTAAGTTCAATTTTCGTCGTAAAAACGCGAATTTCAGTCAAAATAGCAAATTTTTCGAATACTTTTAAAAAGTTTGTAATTTTTGTGGTGGGAAAAAATTTTTAGGAATTTAGGTGACATTTCGGAATTAAAGTATATAAGCGCTTGGCGCTGAAGGAACGCGCGCGGTCTTTTGGATTTTGAGTTACATGACAGCGAAGTGCTGCTCAACTGAACCGTGAATTTTGTGGTGATTTTACGATTTTAGTGCGTTATTTGGGAGCGGTCAACTCCAGTCCAGTGTTAATTAAGTTGCCTCATACTTCAGTCGGTGTGTGAATTGTTTTTGAACCAGCCTGGGCTAATTGAAGTAGAATTGCGCTGCGAGATAGGCGATATTTTGTGAATAAATTTAGGCGGCATTTTGGTATAGTTTTGAGAGTAAGTTAAGCTCCGGGAAGGTACCTGTAGTAAGGTTTCGTAGCTGCAGCGCTAATAATTAGTGGTGAATTTGTACTTCGTAAGTGAAATACTTTTATTGCCAAATCCTGCTGTTACACCAAATGGTGGCCATAAAGTTCATACGTTTACATTTTTACTTTAACGTTTTTGTGTCATATTAAGCATAGTGTTTTTTTCGATTTTTTCTGACAGACCCTAGCGGTTGTCAAGTGAAATACGCGATATTCTACGTACAGTATAGAGAGATTGATCTATTTTGGGCGGGGCGCATAAGGATTTGCACCAAAGCTACCTGCGATCTAATTGTAATTATTCTTTATTTGAGTACTCCGCTTTTCTATAGCCGCCGTGTACATTGTCTCATTCTGTTATTGGGAAGAATACAGATAATTTGATACTATAGTAGTATAGAAGAGTGCACTGGTAACCCTCGTGGTGATTTTTGAGAGAAATTTCCTTAAATATTTTTTAAAGATACGAAACTCTTTTGAAAACCCACCGCGTGGCGTTACATCATCTTAGTTTGTAAATTTAGGGTTTTTCGTTGCGCTTTAGCCCTGATTTTAAAGTCGTTTTACTGGATAATCTTTGTCGTGTACTTCAAATATATTTGTCTTATATTTCAGAAATATTTGTCTTATATTTCAGAAACATTGGTCATAATTGTTCATGAAACAAAGTCTTAAATGTCTGACTTTTAAGTCTGAAGAATTAATAAATGTCTGGAATTCAAGACATATATGTCTGGAGTCTGTATTAAGACATAATTGTCTTAAATTTCCGACAACATTTCTTGAATATAAGACAATTTATTTTGTGCGACAAAATAATCGTTGCCTGTTTCGCCTCAAATTTATTTTGAGTTGCATAGACCCGTTTTGTAAAAAATATTCGTATGGTAAAGTTATAAAACTGGTTGGAAGTTTACAAGTTGTTCCAATATTTTTTAACAAATGTGTCATTTTTCAGTTTTGTTCTTGATATGTTAGTTTTTAATCTGTCTCCAGCATTTTGATGGTTTCGTAGCTGCAGCGCTAATAATTAGTGGTGAATTTGTACTTCGTAAGTGAAATACTTTTATTGCCAAATCCTGCTGTTACACCAAATGGTGGCCATAAAGTTCATACCTTTACATTTTTACTTTAACGTTTTTGTGTCATATTAAGCATAGTGCTTTTTCTGATTTTTGTTATCCTGACAGACCCTAGCGGTTGTCGAGTGAAATACGCGATATACTACGTACAGTATAGAGAGATTGATCTATTTTGGGCGGGGCGCATAAGGATTTGCACCAAAGCTACCTGCGATCTAATTGTAATTATTCTTTATTTGAGTACTCCGCTTTTCTATAGCCGCCGTGTACATTGTCTCATTCTGTTATTGGGAAGAATACAGATAATTTGATACTATAGTAGTATAGAAGAGTGCACTGGTAACCCTCGTGGTGATTTTTGAGAGAAATTTCCTTAAATATTTTTTAAAGATACGAAACTCTTTTGAAAACCCACCGCGTGGC